>JANHFJ010000527.1:127266-137613 GCA_032468195.1 Cerberus rynchops | reverse complement strand
CCGTGATGGCAAACCTATGGCACATGTACCGAAGTTGGCACGCAGAGTCATCTCTGCTGGCACACCAGCAGTCACCCCAACTCATGGACTGAGCATGTGCGTGCGCGCGTGACTCCTGCATAACTGTGCCTGTGCAACACAAGTTGTGTGTGACTGCGCATGCACTAAAAATGTCATGCATGAGTCTCGTGTGACTGCATGCACTAAAAATAGCATGCGTGAGTCCCACATGACTGTGCGTGCGCTAAAAACACTTCAGTGTGCATTGTGGAAGACTGCGCATGTGCTAAAAATGGCCCGCACATATTGAGTGTGACTGCACATGCCATAAAACACCATTGCGAGTCACGTGCGACAGTGCAGGTGCTAAAAGTGCCATGTGCAAGTCACATGCGACTACGCATTGTGAGACTGCCGTGCGACTGCATGCATGTGCACAACAGTGCATGTGCAAAAGATGCAGGCACGCAGCATGCCTGTGCTAATGCACATGCTCACACTCGGCACTCGGTGCCAAAAAGGTTTGCCACCACTGATCTAGAATCACAGTACTGGGAGATGCGCAGCTACATAAATTGTCTAAATAAATAAACTGAAATGCCCGAGTTGCTGCTTATGTTGTCATCCACTGAAAACCACACAATTGTCCTGCTGAGAGACAACCTCCAAGGCACCAATCAAGGCGGTACATTCAAACGTGAACTGAACTGATTCCTCCCATTTTCTCCAAACATCAGTCTTTCACCTATATGAAAACACCTAGTGTGTCTTTCCTTCAAATCTTTACTTTCCCGGGCCAAAGAGATAAAGAGGACAGTGGATGAAAGGAACTAGTGGTATAGTCTATCAAGAGGACCGCCAGGTTGGAAATGTGAGCTAGAGATTAATCAAATGATAGCATGAATTCTTACAAAAATGTATTCTAAGGAAGAATGAGGAGCTGGAACAGTTCAACGGTTGTGTTAATTGTTCTTTTGTGCTACATGTGTTTGGGTCAACGACATAGTGCTCAGCTCTTCCCTAGTTGGCAAAAGGACATTGCATTTGTCCATCCCAAATTCCCTCTGGGTCACAAAACAGGGAAAATGCCCAAGTTACATGATTAGCCCAGAAAAACATAACAGCAAGTTTGAACGACAAGAACCATTTTAATTTGAGGACGTTTTCATGGCCACTGGGAAAGAACATCAGGATTACTTTGGGCTAGTCACTCTCTCTCAGCCCAACCCTACTTCATGGAGTTGTTGTTGTTGTTTTTGTTATTGTTAGGAAAATAAGAAGGAGCATCAGCAAATTCAAATTCAAATTTATTGGTCACATACACAGTCATACATGGTACGATATGCAGTGAAATGCTTACACAACCACGTGTAAGTTAAGGTAGAAAGGGAGGGTGGGGTTAGGAAATAGTTAGGAGTAGTTGGGAAGGTGGGAGTTAGATGCAGTCATGGTTCTTGTTGTGGTCCTGAGTGTGCTTGTAGTTCCTGTTAAGTGTCCATATTGCTTGTGGAAAGAAGCTTTTCCTCATTCTTTCTGAATCACAGAGCTATGGTAGTTGTGTATAAAGGCCTTTAGTATAAAAATAAAGTATAAGCCTGACTTTATTTCATCTGTAGTCCTTTTTGCTCTTTACCTTCTTCTGAGTAGCACTTCTTTCTGGTTTTTGTTTTAATTTTTTGGCTCTCGGGTCATGATTTCCAATGTTTTAAAGAAGTGGAATTATTCTACTTTTCCTTTCCTCTCTGTGAAAGTTTGATTAACTTTTAAAAAGAATATAAACTTGGTTTGTTTTTGTTTTTTGTTATTATTATTATTAGTGGGATATTCAAGATTATGGTTCTTACCCTAGAGAAATTAAGTGAGGATTTTTTTATAGCATCATGACAGTCAACAAAATATGAACCGTAACCCCAAAATCAGTCCACTGAATATCATTACACAGTATCATCTGAAAAACAAAACCAAAATCCAAACTCCAGCACAAAAACTCATGGTTTTTGGGAATAAAAACTGATATTTACAGGAGTGTCTTTGAATCCAGCACCACTCAGAGTACTACACTGTAGCACTCATAACTTTGAAATGATTCAAATTAGTCCAGAAGAAAAAGAAATTTTGTGGCAACTTCATAATGTTAACTTTGACACCGCATGAATTATCAAATGGGCAATTTTGAAGTTGGATTTCACAATCTTATTTCATATACCATATAGTCCAGAATTAGCACCATAAAACTCACTTTTGCCAAAAATTAAAGTAATACATTTGTGGGAATCTCTTTGACTCAAACAAAGTGAAAATGAATACTAGGACATGGTCGAAAAGACTAAGTATGGAGTACTTTCATGATGGCTTGTCTATCATTGGCAAAATTGTGTAACAAATGGTGATTATGTGGAGAATAAATGCAGATAACAAAATATCTAATTTTCAAGGTTTAATTTCTGCTTCATTTATTAAAATATCCATATTTATAGTAAAGTGATAGTTGGAGGCATTAATTTTTCATTCAACAATATGTTCAAATTTGTATCTTCAGCAAATTCTAGTTTCCCTGAGGAAAAAAATTAAGGACAAATTTAACCACACAAAATCAAACACAATATTTGTAATTGGGTTAAATAATACTAGAAAATTATGCAGGGCCCCACAACCCTAACCAATAAGGCTATTGTCAATATTGAGGCTGAGGCATTTTATATGGTAATCTGCATGTGATATCTCTAGAATAAGTCAAGAGGATGAATTCAGCTTTTACATGACCTATTGTGACCTCATCTATCATGTATGTTATTAGTGAGAACTCTCAGTTCCCAGACTAGTGCTAACTAGTAGATTAATACATCCAGACATAAAATAAATTACATTTTGAAACTGAATTCAGGCAGCAGGAAATGTTTCTCTGTGTGTTCTTGAATGCTAGCAAGTAATGATTCTCCCTTAATCATGATGGAAAAAACAAAAACTCAAACTTACAGTAGATGGATTGGGGTTTCTGATTACTTACCACCAGTTATTTTTCAATTTCTAGCTGATCTGTGCATCCAAGCTTTGGATACTTAGTTATTTCCTTTGCAATATATAAATGAATTATATTCAAATGCAAACCATGGAAAAAACACTATACTTTTACTATAAAAACGATTACTGTACTTTTTTTCAGTATCTTCCATTAATAATAATAAAAATCAACATCTATTCTGATACATTAATAACTATTGTTAAAAACTAGATTCTGCAAAAATCAGATCATTTACAGTATGTCTTTCTAAATTGGTTCAATATCACCACAGAGATTTTCTAAATTAAGTCTTTACATTATAACTCTTAAACATTGTTAAAATAGACAGTCTGGCCTTAAAGCTATTTACTTCCATTTCATTTCTAGATTGGATTTTGTTCGTTTAACAAGATTTTGAAAAGACCTTCATAAACAAATGCCCTCGGGGTGTGTTAAACTATTTCCCAGACTTCTCACCCAGCAGTTTATCATGATGATAATTCACACCCATGAATATGTTGAATTAGGTTGAATTAGGTTTCTATTTCTCTGAGATAAATTGGACAATCCAAGCTTCATTCCAATTTGGGACTACCTAGAAAGATAAAGAAAAATAAACATAAATTACCAACATGGCAGCTATAATAGAAACAGGGACAAAAGCTAGTCATATAATATACTGTAGAGAAGGAGAATGTAATAAGTAACAGTTTGCTCTTAAATTAATCTCTGCAATCAGACAACCATTCCTTGGCAGAACTGAATTATCTTCAGGAGGATTAAAACATTGTGAAAAATCTTCCTTTGAAATCTATCAAGATACTTTGGCACCACAAGCATAACAGTACTATCAATTTCACCATATTGACATCCACAGCAAGATACTTAGGTATACAGTACTGTACTTTTAAAAGCAAATTTTCAAATCAACATAACTCTATACCACTTTTAACATTTCAGAAGCTTTATTTCCACTTCATTTTCATAAGTTTTTCTCAGAGTTTCAACCCACACTGCTCAAAATCTTTTAAAAATGTTTATGATGTACAGTAATTCTCCCATATAAGTCAATAGAAGGAAGAAAGACACAGTTTAAATTCCAAATCTCATTCTGATTTTGACCAGGTTGGACCATATCCTTTTGTGGATCATGCCTCCAACTTGGATTAGATAGCCTGCATTCATAACATCTTCAGAAGAAATTCATCCTACACTATTTATCAAATTACATGACTTGACCAAGTTTCCCAGACGCAATGCATTCCCTGTGGTAGAACATCAGAGGATAAAATCTGTTTTGTATCTTAAAGGATAAATTATTAAACAGCAACATAGCAAACTCTTGAGAAGCATGAATATCAGAAATTTGTCTTTCCAAATTTCTGATATTCATGCTTCTCAAGAGTTTGCTATGTTGTTGTTTAAAAAAAAATGGATCGACAACAAAGAATATGATACAGCATAGAAACAGTTTAAACCCTAATTCTGAATGACATAAAAATGCTTTATGGGCTCCTGAATCCATTCATGTCAATTAAGCCTAAAGTGAAGATTTGAATAGTAAAGGATGAAATATACTGTTGTATTATAAGTCCTTGTAGATATTACCAGGGACTCTTTATAGCAACTTGGGTTGGTTTTTGTCATGATTACTACAAAGCCTATTCCTTACTTTGATAGGAAAGCTGTATTCCAAGTACATGAGAATGTTATCATACTTTTAAGTGTTTGTTTGAATTGTGACTATTGATAAAATACAAAGACTGGTGCTGCTTCTTTTCAGGAACATTGAAGTGATGGCCATTTCTTAAAATTCAGGTAATTTAGAACTGAAACCATAGGATTCTTTTCCTCCATGATCAGAAAATTGCATACAAATTTGCAGTTTAATTATAATCCTAGACCAATGTGTAATAACAATGACTGTGTAATAACTGTACTTCACAGAATTCAATTTCATATCATTTTTGTGTAGAAGGTGAATGTCTCTGATCCTAAAATGGGTAATCCAAGAATTGCACCTACTAAATGTTAATTTAGCTTTCTCAAAAATCAACAAAAACAATTCTGCAGGGTTAATCTACTAGCAGATGAGAAATGTTTTTCTCCTTCATGCAGCAATTATTTGCTTAACCTTAGATCAATGTTTCTCAACCTCAGCAACCTTAAGATGTATAGACCTCAATTTCCAGAAATCCCCAGACAGCATGGGGAAAAGTTAGTAGATTGAGAAATACTGACCTAGATTGTGAAATGAAAAAAGTGATCTCATCAGGATGCAGCTGGGAATCCCATGCATATTGTTCAGAAAAAGGAAATAAATAGTAGTCTCTGTTTAAATTCAATAAATACATCATTCTGATTGTAGACTGGAAATGTAGAGTTACCCAGGTGTTTCCATACTGCAGCTTGATACCTCTTCTAAATTTAGGCACTTGCAGGGTTTTTAAAAATTCTAATTCATATTATTTCATTTTACTTTCTTAATTTTGGGGTTTTATTTGGAGTTTTCAAAATACGTAAGAATTTTATTGTGAAGCATTGGATTTTTAAAGTTATCTATGGAGATTCTCAGTCATTCAGTCATAGTTGTTTCCAAAGGTGTTTTTTCAAAAGGCAACTGGACTTTCTTTGTTTTGCTTGAAGATATTTCACTTTTCATCCAAGAAGCTTCTTCAGTTCTGACAGAATGAAATGTCTGAGACAATTCTCTTGGATGAAAAGAGAAATGTCTGGGACAATTTTTAAACTTAAATTCATCTCGATGTATTGTACATAATATTTGTTTCTTTTGTCTGACTACTGAATATATTGATATTTTAATAAACATTTTAAAAGAAAGGTACAATTAAAAGAAAAAGGAAACAAAAACACACTCCTGAACATAATAAACAAAAAAACTACAAACATTGTTAAATTAAATACAATTGAATATGTTAAATCAGATTTTTTAAAAAATATTATATTAGTTTAATTTTATATAGCTAAAATTTTTGTGTTATTTTAAAAATTGCAGGTTTATTATTAAAAACAAATTACTATAGAAGTGTTAACAGAAGTCAATGCAGTATAACATATGAAGCAAAAGAGGAAGTTACAGTACTTTGCATTTTCTCAGCAAAAGCTTTGTCTTAATTAACTTTATCAAAAGAGAAACCCAATTACAGATGTGGTAGAAGTCTATGTATGAAATTATAGTCCAAAAATGTCTTTCATAATGAGTTATATTCTGGGACAATTTCGTTTTTCCAATATGAAGTTATTTCAGACATTGAGGTGTATTTATACAACTTAATCTGCATTCTTCCATGGAAGGAATTTTACATTATTTCTAGTGAGAAGTATGAAATGTTGAAAATACACACATGGCTAGAGAAAATGATAAAGCAACACATAGATTTAAAGCCAGAAATATTTTTGTTAGGTATATTACTAGAAAAATACAACAAAGGGAGCATACATTTAATACTACATGTTTTGACAACAGCAAGAATTATGTTTGACAACACTGGAAAAATGAGGAAAGCCCTACAGATGAAAATATAATTTAAAAAAATATTAGATTGTGTAGAAATTGATAGGTTAAAGATAAAGGATAAAGAAGATACAGAATATTTTTAACATAGGATTTGTTCTACCAATGGTTAGATATTAGAGGTAGAAATTAGAACTTAGAAAAATACCACTATGTACAAGTAAATATTATTATCACTATTATATTATAATATTATAAGTAAATTGACCCACACAATGCACTTACGTATGTTAAAGAAAAGTGTATAAATAAAATATAAAAAAGAAGTATGAAATGTCCTTGCAGTGGTAAATTAATTGTACTTTGTAGGGATGTAAAGTTTAGTGAGTTTTTTAAATGGAAAGAAAGTTCAACTTCTAGTATTGTTTTTGTTCTTTGTAAATAATTTTCCAAAACTATTCAGCTGTATAGCATAGCCACCAAACATAGAAGATGAGAAAATGATAGGTTTAATTTTTTTTTTAAAAAATGAGACTTTCAAATTGCCAGTCTTTTGCCTACAATTTGGTTTTAACCTTACGAGACCCTCTTGAAGGAATTGAATTTTGGATGAAAAAAAATTGAAATGTTTTGGTGTGCTAGCAGGTTTTAAGATTAATACACAGAAAATAAAGAGGTTGGCTAAAAATGTTGACTGCATGAAATCAAGATGTCCTGCTGAAGAAATCTCATTTCAAAATTGAGAAAATGGTTAAATGTTATATTAGAATAATTATGTTAAGGTATGGAATGAAGTTAAAAAAGATATAATGGGATGGGAAAAATTACAGTTGTAATTGTTGGGAAGAATTTCTGCAATCAAGATGAATGTTTTACCTAGAATGTTATTTTTTTTTTCAGACAAATGTCAAAAAGTTGTTTCTAGATTGTTTGGCAAAGCAAGAAATCAAAAATTAAATATAAACTCCTATGGGATATGAAAGAAAGAGTAGTAGTTAGGATTACCAAATGTGAAATTATTTTTTTCAGTTTGTTATCTCGTTTATATGCAAAAGCGGATGATTTTAAGAAATAGGAGACTATAGGTGTTGAAAGAACATGGCTTATGGTTTGAATGGCATGGCTATTTGTGATATGATAAAGTCAAAGTGAATGTGGATTTTAAATATCATTTTGTTGTACCTTTTTAGAAGTGAAATAATAGTTAAAAATTGATAACCTATGCTGATTTTTTTTCTCAAAAAGAATTCAATTTAAAAACAAGAGAAAATGGAGTTAAAAGATTTAACATGCCACTGGTTTTCCTATACTCAGTTAATAGAAATATTTAAGTTGGATAAGAAGAAATGTGAATCTGAAAATGTTGAAAGTGAATTTGATGTAGGACTCTGTAAAACAATGATCATATTATTGCTAAGCTGTATAAGTTTTTATAACGAGCCATGGTGGCGCAGTGGTTAGAGTGCAGTACTGCAGGTTACTTCTGCTGACTGTCAGCTGCGTGCAATTTGACAGTTCAAATCTCACCAGGCTCAGCCTTCCATCCTTCCAAGGTGGGTAAAATGAGGACCCAGACTGTTGGGGGCAATATGCTGGTTCTGTAAACCACTTAAAGAGGGCTGCAAAGCAGTATATTTTGTAACATACTGCTTTACAGTATATTACACAATATATATTACAGTATAAATGATATGCTATTAAAAATAGAAACTGAGGACAAACTTAATGTAGAATATTTTAAAAGTAAACACACAATTGAAATCAGAGATAATTCTTTGGGCTTAGTGGACCAACAAATAAAAACATCTTATGGAATTTTTGTTCTATATATTGTAACGGCAGCAAGGCTTTTATATTTTCAAAGTTGGAAGAACTTAAAAATATCCACCATGGAAGAATGGATGGTAAAGCTGGTGGAATTGGTGGAGATGGCAAAATTGACAGCCTTGATCACAAAAAGATTTAACAAATTTTATTTCTACTTAAAAATAACACATTGGACTTTTTTCAAGAAACAAAAAAATGAAGCTGTTTTTTGAATTTGATGATTAGTGTTATATGGGATTATCAAAATAATATAGACAAATATTAACCTTAGAGCAAGAGTTAGATGCATTCTTATATCTATATCTCTGTATGTACCAAATAATATCAGAAGTCATTCTTTTTCTGTTTTTCTTACCTTTTTCTTCTTTTCCTTTCTTTGCACTTTTACTTTTATTCTCTTCTGAGCCGTTTGTTTATGTTACAACTTTGTATTTTTTAAAAAAAAAATCAATAATGTTAAATATAAAAAATGGGATCCTTCAATAGGTATTAGTTCTCTTTCAAGAAAATTTATCACACATGGTGAAACATTCTAAATATAGTATTTGAAATTTAATTTGGTAGACATATAGCAGTATCTGATCTACTGAAAATAAGAGTATATGTAGTACCACAACTATGTATTCATGTCAGACCATACCTCCATATGCTAGTCATTGTTTTATAATGGTTCAAGATGGTAACAAAATATGTCACAATGAAAAGATTCTCATGTTGTTCAAATCAAATTTTATTCATCACATGCACAGTCATACATGGTAGGAAATGCAGTGAAATGTGTATGCAACTGCTCATGACCATATATAGTGGGGCAAGGGAATAGTATAGACAGGGAGGGAGAATAAGTTAGGGAGTGGTTGAGAGAGGTTATAGGAATACTTTATAGTCCTGGGATTGTTGTGGTTTGGTTTAGGGTCCGTATTGTCTGTGGGAAGTAACTCCTCCTTAGTCTCTCTGTGTTGGCTTTCAGGGAACGGAGGCTCTTTCATGACCGCATCAAGGTGAACAGTCTGTTGTTGGGATGACTGGGGTCATTTTCCTGGCTATAGTTTGGCACATCTGTTGTAGATGGAGTGCAGTTCAGGGAGCTTGGTGTGGATGATGCGCTCTACCCTGCCCTCTCTGCTCTGTTGAAAAACCTTTCTCCAGAGAACTGGTCCCTGAGGCCAGTTAGGTGCCACTACAGGACTCATTCAGTCCTGTTACATAACAGGACTGAATGAAAGGATAAGTAGAAAGCTTTCTTTTCCTGCTTTTCCTTCTTTTCTTTTTCTTTATATTTTAAAGATTCCCCTTACTTATGTTGATTTCTCACATTTAAACTTAAACTACATACAAACCCTTAGAAATCAGAATTAAAGCAACAAATATAAAGAGGATATATTTTTAAGTAGATCTGTTAACATTCTTAGAAGAATGTAACTCCTTTATGTGTGATAGGAATATTATTAATCCTCTGGTGAATGTGAAATAAATATTTATTATTTTATAAGAAATGTTTATTTACTTACAGGACAGTACAATAAAGATAAAATGATGGAAAGTACAGTTACAAGTTCATTGCTTCTTGTTTTAGATAAGTTCAGACTACTACTACAGACTAATACCAGTAATATGTTTATAAATTGAAGTGATTTGGCGGAATTGTCATGCAACAATATTTAAACTACTTTCCACCATTTTACCACCTAAACTAAATCTCTGTTATTTGAAACAGGCTTAATAAGACCATGATTCAACAGTAAACATTCAGAAGCATCATCATTTTAGCTATTGTCTATCCACTGCAGGATGCAGGTCTCTTCCTTGTGTTTCCAACTTTCAGAGTAGAGTTGCCAATTCATATTTATAAATTTTAATCCAGGGGATGACAGGTGAAGAGATCTATTTTATGTGGACTAAAGTAGTGCTTTGTTGGAGTACAAAACTTCTAAAGAATATGAATCAAGTAATGGTTGTAGGGGCTCCATCAGAGGTGAAATTCAGCAGGTTCTAGCAGGTTTGCTAGAACCGGTAGTAAATTTTCTAAGCAGTTCAGAGAACT
>JANHFJ010000527.1:109525-122443 GCA_032468195.1 Cerberus rynchops | reverse complement strand
CGCCCCCTGCCGCCGCAGCCACCCACCCCCCGCCGCATAATTCGTAAGCGTCCTCTTTTTTTAAAATGAAAATATGGTCACCCTATGTAATAATAGTAACTGTATTTTTAATTGTACCATCACTAGAAACTCATGTAGACTGAAGCATCTAAGTACTGCAATTTTATGTATTTACTTAGTAAGATGCTACAAGTTTACAGGGATTCCAAGTCTTGTGCATTTCTCAAAGGCTGGATGTGAAATTAGCAAAAATGTTGAGTCATACATTCAGGATATGGAAACAAGTGGGATTCAAGGAGATTCCAGAGATAGATGGCAAGGCAGATTGTTAGGGAACATTCAGTATTGCTTGTTTGTACAGAGGCTTATCTTAAGCGAGACTTCAGGTTTCTCAGTGTCTCAGATTAATCTCCCTAGTCTTCATGCATTTTGTGCACAGCAATTTGATTACCAGCACAATTACATCTTGCAATCATTCACATAGTATTTGCTCCTTATTCCTCCACTACTCTTCTCTCTGCTTTTATTTTGCCTTTCTTTTAAAAAAAAAAAAAAGCTAGCACCTTTGTTCAAAGTAGTCAGCAGATACAGTAGCTGGGATAAACAAGAAAATAATCACCTTTATCCCCTGCTACTCACCAAGCTCTTCCACACACTGATATAAATCAAGGGGGTGGAGGTGAGGGTAGGAATTCAGGCCCCAGCAAATGTTGGTCAGAAGCTCAGAAGAGAGCAAGCATCTTGCCTGTCCAATCTATACCAAATTCAGAAAAACAAACCATGTATGAATTCTGATGAGAAGAATGAATTGCTGAGGATGGGGGAAGGGAAATGATATGTCAAAGGTTATTCAACAAATGGGTTGAATGAAGGGTGGGCAGGATAGAACAACAATATGGGACCGCCTGTTGCCACCGTCAACCTCCAGCCGACCAGTGCGCTCCCACAGGGTTGGCCTCCTCGGGGTTCCATCATTGGGACGATGTCGTCTGACAACCCTGAGGGTTCGGGCCTTCTTTGTGGCGGCCCCCTCCCTGTGGAACGAACTTCCCCCAGAGATCCGTACTATTACGGATCTCCAGGCATTCCGATGCGCCCTGAAAACCCATCTCTTTCAACGAGCTGGCCTGGCCTGATACCTTAGGGTTGAATTTAATTTAATTTTAAACTGAATTTTAAATTATATTTAACTGATTTTTAATGTAATGGGGTTTTGTTTAAATGGATTTTTAAATTTTTTTAACTGTTTTTAAATTAACTGGCCGTAATCTAATTATTTTAATTTGATTTTAATTACTTTGTATGTTTTTAATGGCTGTACACCGCCCCGAGTCCCTAGGGAGAGGGGGTGGTATATAAATTAAATAAATAAATAAATTAAATTAATAAATAATAAATAATAAATAAATAGTCGAGAAGCAGGATTTTAGTAAACAAAATATCTCCTAGTTTCCAAATGAAGCACTATTTGAAGATAATAAAGCTTTCTGTCTTTCCAAATGCAGTACCTATTGTCTCTCTTCCTCATTAATAGCTCCAATTATGCTGTATTTTGTATTTTGTATTAAAATAATGTCAAGGGAGACATTTGCTACATACTGTAGAATCTAGTGTTCCATTGCTATGGGAACTTTGAAACAGCTTGTAATTAAGTTTCTGCTGTTTAGAACTTGAAAGGCCAACACTGATTACTGTTGCAATGTTGAGTCCATTAGCATCTATCAGTTACCTTTAATTATTTGTGTCCTTCCCATCTGTTATTTAGACATCTTAATTAACAGCTTCCTTTTCTCCCACCTTTGTTTCTATTTTGATGTAAGACTTTAAAAGAATAGAAGTATTTATTTAGTTAATAATTACTCATTTCTCACATATATATGTATATGTTTGTTGAGGAGGATGCATGGATCAAAGATAAGAATCAGCTGCTAGCTATCACTGTTGAAACAAACTGATCATCTTCCTTTTCTTAAGGGCTGAACCAGTACTCACCAGGATAAAAGAAAACAGAAGACGAGTTATATCTCCATCATTTGATAATATCAAATATGACAACTTTGAACTAGAAGAATACCCACTATCTGCCCAAGGATTTGATTGGGAATTATGGTGTCGATATCTAAATCCACCCAAATCATGGTGGAAGTTGGAAAACACTACAGCTCCTATAAGGTAATGTGCATATGTGAGTCAATTTTCATGAAAAGCAGAATTAAAAGGCCAAAAATAATAAAAGAAAATACCAAGTTTGGATCCTCTAATATAGTTATATACTGTATCATGTTGGATAAGGCAACATCTATAAGCACCATATCACTGTCATGCATATAGACTCCAGAATGAAATTGAAATAATTTAAAATGGTTAAAAAGGCTACAAATTTATGAAGTCAGTACTGCTTATAAGGTTTATAGTCTCCAGAGAGCACCCAAGCCATTACATGAGATTGTGATAGCATATAGTATTTGATTGGTGATCCATAGATCCATAATTTCTGTACAATATTCGGTCTGTCTCAAGCACACTAAAGCTGTTTTTGTAATGTTACAACTGAGTCAGAAGTCTTCATTTCTGCAATTATACCATATCTTGTAGTAAGTGATATCATGTACATTTTTCAATAAGTTGTCCGCAACAATCATAATATTCAATTATAATAATAATCAATTTGAAATTGAATTGAATTGAATATCAGCAGGAAATTGACTGGAAGAAGTATCAAGTTGTTTTCTGCAACAATCTCTAAGTTTTGTGTAAATGTTAGAAAAGTGTAAATGTTAAGAGAAGAATGAATTTGTCATCAACCATATGCTGATCACTAACTCTACAATCTTGGTAATTCCTTTGTCCACTTACAACATCATACAGTATTATAAGGAGGAAAGTCAATTCTGCAGTTGAAGCATTCTAAAAGAGTCCGCATTTGAATTGCTAGTTTCATAATAATGGCAGAAAACTAAAAATATTATTTCCATCTTGAAGACACCTGGAAAGATTCCTGCCAATATTTAAATGAGAGAACTGGAGCCTCTCTACAACATAGTACTATACGTACATCTCTATATAGAGAGTATTATGAAGAAAAACTATATATGTGGTCATTTTTAATTTCAGTTTGATGACACAAATTTATTTATTTTGTTTGCAAAGGAGAAGAGCTTTTTATGAAATTTGCTTGGATGGAATATTTTGTTCTCGTTCCAATTTAGCTGCACAAGATGTGCATGTGGGTGATCTGTGTTTTTCCAGCAGTCTGGCTTCTTATATTTCCATTAAATCTCAAGGGAAGCATCATAAGGAATCGTCTTCTTAAGGACTTCCTTAATGAATTTCAAGCATCTTGGGAATAAAGTAGCAAAATCTTTAGGAAGTTTGAGCATCTAGGGAAGCTTCAGCCTGATAGGAAAACATGCAACAAAAAAAGAAATCAGTATTAGCCTCCTGCCAACAGTAAAGTAAGCTCCAAAATTTTTATTGAGAGAAACTCAAAATGAATTTTGAGCATCTTGGGAATAAAGTAGCAAAATCTTTCACTGTGGCAGAAAACTTTGAAGTACTGCAAGACAGAATTTGTCATGTCAGTATTAAAAGTCAATAAGAAATAAGATTACTGTTCAGTACTTGTATCGTTGCCTGTGGCTCTTCTGGGTTTCATACAGAGAGGTCCACAGTTCCCAATGAAAAAGGCACCATCATGATGGTGTGACAGAACCTTCATACCTTTTGTATATACATCATGATGTTGCAAGGTGGCAGAGCTTATGGTACAGTGTTCCTTATCATTTTGAAGAAAGCTTTCAATCCTGTGGACACCTCTGATTTGTAGTGCTGATTTATAGAACACAAGAGAGATTAAAGGGAGATTAATCATGCAGATGACCGAGGGAAACTACATAATGTCTAGAAATCCATTCCAGGATCTGAAAAACAAAACAAAACGTGAAAGGTTTGAAGCATGTGGCATAAGGTTGTTAATGCCCTTTGACTATCTACTGAAACATTTTCACTTCTAGTAAAAACATATTTATGGGGACCCGGGTACCTACGGGACCGCCTGTTGCCACCATCAGCCTCCAACCGACCGGTGTGTTCCCACAGGGCAGACCTCCTCGGTCCCACTGTCGGGACGGTGCCGCCTGACAGCCCCGAGGGTACGAGCCTTCTCTGTGACTGTGCCCTCCTTATGGAACGAATTGCCCCCTGAGATTCGGACCATTGCGGATCTCCAGGTCTTCTGGCGTGCACTAAAAACCCATCTTTTCCAGCTAGCTGGTCTGGCCTAATACCTTAGGGTTCAAATTTTAAATTTTTAAATTTTACTTGGTATTTTACTTTATTCGGCCAACTCATTTAATTTGTTTTAATTGATATTTTAATTTTTGTTGTTCTGTTTTAGAAGGCTGTACACCGCACCGAGTCCTTTGGGAGAGGGGCGGTATAGAAATCCTGACAATAAACAATAATGTCACGACAAATTGGGATAATTTTCATGACATGGTCAGCTAAAACATGCCCCCCCTAAATAGTTATGTAACTATGATTAGTGGCTCTTTGATAGTTCAGTGTTGTGGCTAAATGTAAAACTGGTTTTAAATTGCAGTCATGCTAACAAGAAATGGTAGCTACTTACATTTCAATTACACGTACTGTATATGTGGAACAACTACTAACTGTGATTTAATATTGTCACATGGAATGAAGACTAGGAGGTGATAGACATGTTCATCTTAAGCAGCAGGAATTATTTAGTGCTGTTTACTTTTTCATATTAAAATTCAATTACATTAGTAGAGTAATTTAATTATTTGTAAGTAAAGGGAAGGACACATTAATGGAATAAATAGAATAAAAATATGAATGCTTTGGCATTAGCATCTCTTCAGAATATTCTTAAAGTTACTTCTATTGTACCGCAAAAGAATTCAGAAGAGGGTTCATTACAGATCTGAAGGATAATATTAGGGATTGACTGATATTTTCTTCATTCCAGTCTCTTTTAGTTTTGTTAGCATCACAGAGAGTCTGGTCTGTATAAGGTGGAAAGGTAAATTTTAGGACAGGACGGACAGATCGGACCTGTCTGCAACTCTTTCAACCTAATGCATACTTTCCACAAATTACACAACAGCTGCAAAATGCACAGTTATTTTAAAGAGTTGCAAAGCAAGTGTCCCATGTGCTCCAAAGTATCTTTTGAATCTGAAGTGCTACACTGATATATCACATATATAGGAAAGATATCCATCTTGAAGTTTTTATATATTTAACAGTGTGTACGTGTTAGCACATAAGTGCTAATCCTGTGCTATTTTCATTCTCAGTCATGTGAAAATAGGAAATAATATATGCATAATGCAGTTTGTCCTTCTTGCTTTTTTGACTGCTTGCCTGATTTTTTTAAACATAAGAAGGATGGAACCTCAAAATTTTGGACAGGAGAGAGCAAGATTGTGATTGCCCGATAACTCTTATTCATTCTTTTAATGAAAATTGTGAACATAGTGCACAGAGAGACACATATATAAATCATGGATATAAATTTGGTTCCTGCTTCCAATGCAGTCACATTTTTGTTCATATTATCTTAATAAAGGATTTGCATGACATTCACAATTAAGACAAAAATTCTGGAGAGTTATTGATTCTGTTACTTTAGAACTATTGGAAAGACTGAATAACATTTAACATTTAATTGATCTTTGATCAATTGATCAATTGATCTTGAGAATCTTTCAAGAAAAATGAGACTTCCAAAGGAAAATTACAATCAGAACCTTGCCAAGCACATAATAATACTGTCTTCCTATGGTTGAAAAAGGATTGGGATGGAGATCTTAATCCAGTTTCCTCAACAGATTTTCCTTTAATTGCATTGGATTCCAATTTTCTTTTTTCATGTGCTTTGAAGATTTGAGAAATAGAGGCCAAACAGTGCAATTCTTTAGTAGTTTAGTCATTATTTATATGTTTCTGTGCTTATCTAATAGAGGGATGAGAGACTACACCATATAAATTGATGAAATTAATAAATAAATACCACAATGTGGAACATCTTACTAGTATTAAAAATGGGTAATGATTTTTAACTAGCCCAGAAAAAAATATCTTTGTTCATGTCAAAAAGCAAAGGTTTTTTTTATAAAGTTCCAGTTAATTTATCTTATAGCTGAAGATGAGACAATAAACTGCTCTGCGTTCATGAATTGTGGGCTTGCTTTAAATGATATACATCCAAAATCAATTTATATGTTTCCATTATTGCTTTTTTTTCCAGGAGTCCAGCACTGATCGGATGTTTCATAGTAGACAGGGAGTATTTCCAAGAAATTGGTTTACTAGATGAAGGCATGGAGATCTATGGAGGTGAAAACGTGGAACTTGGGATCAGAGTAAGGAATCATCAAAATAAACAAATTATTTTTATTTATTTGGTATACGTAAGCATCACAAACAATAATAGCAAAGACTTAGAAACATGCATTTTTACAAGATTTAGTGATTTTTAATAAAATTAACCTTCAATTTTAATGTTGGCAATAATATTGTTTATGTATTGGAAAGCTGAAGAACTCAATATTACAATGTAAATAATATATTCTTTGTATATTTAGTTCCTTTCATGGGAAAAGTCAAAAACTATATCACCAAACTTATTTAAACATTAGCAAACACCTGTTACTGTCATACAGGATATCTTTTCAAAAGATATCTGATTAAATTTGAGATTGTGTCCTTGAATATTCCAATCCATGGCCATATGCTCATAAGAATTTAATTATACTTATTACCAGAGATAGGATTCAACCAGTTTGCACCTATTCGCTAGAACCAGTTGTTAATTTTCTAAGCAGTTTGGAGAACTGCTGGTTCACCTGGTCATTAGGGCAGAGAACCGGATGTTAAATTATTTGAATTCCACCACTGCATATTACCATTTTAGTCTATACTGATTCTGAATTATTGCACTGTCCTCTAATATGAAGTGACTGTACTTCAAAAGCTGAACTTGGCACCAGTTTTATTTATTTTTTATTTTTATTATATTAATGGTTTTATTACAAGTTTCTTTTTCTTTTATTATTGATATTATTTTAATTCTTCTCTGGGTGTTCCGGAGTTTGGTATAAGATGGGGAGCTATATAAATATGTTAAATAAATAAATAATATAATTGTGTTTAGCAGAATATGCACCTGTATCAGTTGGAATTTTCCACTGAAAACATAATCCTCTTTTGGTCTATCTAAATTACTTGAACTCATCAACATGACTGATAATACCATATTTATCAGCGAAGGTAAATTTTGAACATCTCATATTGCCTTGTTCAGATAGGAAAACTCTTAACAGGTAGTTGTTTTCTTTGTAGCCATTTTATTTAGAAATATGTTTGTATTCACAAGACCACTGAGCAGATGTACTGAGATTTACAGTACATGGGTTTGAATATCACTAACTTGTATAGCCTTGAAAATAGAATTATTGCAAAATCAGTGTAGAATTATTTACACATTTTAAAAGTGGTGCATCTATAAACATTTATTGTGCAGGAAAAATTGTTTCTCCAAGATATTCTTGCTTGTTTAAGATAGTGGAACTATTTTAGAATCAGACAAACGATTAGATGGATAATATGTCATTCCTTCTTTGGTTTTGCTGAAGATTATTCTTCATAATGATACAATTTGTATTCCATAGATAAGACATATAGATTAGACACAGTCTATATGATTTTGGTATCTCAACATTTTCCTCACAAAATATAATCTTGTTGACTTTTTAGCAGGCCAGCTGATTTTTATAGTGAGTAAAAGTATTCCTAGAAAGATAGCAGGGTGTTGGTTTTTTTTTTCAAATTATTGTATTTAAAAAAAAATGGGACCATGTTATTTAGTTCAAAAACTTATTCCCTCAGTGGTGTTGGTTTGAACAGAAACGTACTTATGTAGAAACATGCATTGATTTATTGACTTTTATGGTTAACCTGAAGCAGAAAATATTCACCTAGAGGGGTTACAGAACCTCTTTATAGACATTTAAAAATCAAGGCATTTATTGAATTGGATTTATTGGGTATATTGCAATTACACTGGGTCAGGAAAAAATATTGGTTCATTTTCTCTGCAGCTGGTATATTTGAGTATTCTTTTGGATTCTGCGAGTAGGCTATAGAATGCAAGGTAAATTAAATCAACACTTTAAAAAAAAATAGAGATTCTTTAGTACAAGGGGACTTTTACATTATTCCCCTTCAGATATTTCTCTAGAAGAGATTGGTTCCCAGCACTGCTTTTCCATTATTCTTTTCCTTGTTAATCCCTGAGCAGCTGCTTTACATTTTTGTGGATAACACTCACTTATCTTGTTAGCACCTTGCTATTTTAACAATGGCTACAAATTCCAGATGGCTGCCTACTTGGGGGCTGCCTGCTTCATAAAGTCTTCTAAATAGTATGTCTGTTCCCAGATTCATTGTTATTGTTATGACTAATGTTTTGGGGTTCCATCTAACATTCCCCCCAAAGTATTTAATGGCAGGATTTCTTTCAATCATTTTACTAAAGGGGGGATAGCATTATATACAATTTAACTGCACAAATTACATCTTCACCTTCAGTGGCTTTTATTATCTTAATTTATAGTGATTGTCTAAAAACCACAGTGAATTTCAAGGCACGGCTGACTGGAATGAGTTTAAGAGAAATAGACTTCTGATATATCCTAGCATTCTTGGTTGGTCAGAAGCTTGTGCTTGGAATCTATGCTGTATTCTACATTACATCCTTTGACATTAATCATCTGCTTGAAACTATTGGCCAGAATTATCTGAAATAATGAGGGGTGGTATCATCAATATGATAGCAACATATAGTTCTATATGATTTCCACATATTAATCCTCTAGAGCAGGGGTGGGTAACTATGGCCCCTTTACAGCATATGGGCTTCAACTCCCAGAATTCCTGACCCAGCTGTAAAATTCCTGCATAAATTCATCAAACTTATGGATGAATTATATTCAGAAGAATATAATTTTTTTTCTTCTGAAAAGCCAAGTTAGGAGTTATTCTAATCTTCCTTTGAAGTTTTTCCTCTCAGAATTAACAAAATATAATTGAAGTCTTAATTAATGTCTTCTTCTAACCTTGTTTAGCATGTTGGCTGTGACTATGGGAAAAGCTGAAATAGAATCAATTATGCTTTAATTTTTTTCAGACTTTATTCTGAATTTACTCCTTGTATGGAACAAACATCACCTTCACTTTTTTTAAAAATTATTATTATTTTTGCTTCCATTCAGTCATATCTAATTCTTGGAGACTGCCTGGACAAGTCCCTGCAATTTTCTTGGAAAGTTTTTCAGAAATGGTTTGCCATTGTCTCCATTTTCCTAGGTCTGAGAGAAAGTGATTGGTCCAAGGTCATCCAGATGGCTTTCTGCCTAAAATGGGACTAGAACTCAAAATCTTGTGTTTTCTAACCTTTTGCCTTAATCACTAATCACTCTCAAAAGAAGACACAATTGTCTATGTAAAACTGCATATATAGTAAAGTCTACAAAATAACTCTATAATCACTTTTATTCTATATTCTCTAATCCCGTTTTTCCTCACATTAATAAATGTCAACAGATGAAAGGGAAAATTCCTCACCAAAATATATTACAGACAAGAGATCTTCCATAGCAGCCATCAGTGAGTCAAGACAGAATTGGAACAACTCCACAAAAAGCTGGCTTCTCTTTTTGAATTTGTGCACTGTGTGTTGAGCTGAATGACTTGATAGTTCTGTTCCCTGGCAAGGAATTTAATCAATCATCCTTATGAGGCCTTCCTAATAATTTTCATGACAGAATATGGCCTCAAATCTCTTAAGTAATACTCTGGGCAGTTTGCCCAGTAATGACCTTAACACTGATGGACAGGGAAAGATAAAGGCACATGATTTTGTGTTGGATCATTTAAAAAATTAGGAATTATTTTTCTAATCACTTTACAGATGCCCAATCTTACCTATATAAAATATATTTACGTTTGGAACTCCATAATGTGCAAGGGTAACTTTTTTTTTTCCTTTTAGCTGCATCAAAATACATTACAGTGCTTTAACACTATCAAAATAAACTATAGAGCTATAATGGACTGATAATTCCAACAGTATACCTAGCATTTCACATAGTGTTCATAACAAACCTTAGTTATAGCTGAATATAAATAAATGAATATTTATAATGCAATCTTATGAGAAGCAATACTACAATAGTTGTTAGACAAATGTCTTTTGTTTTTGTCCCCTATGTAGAGTTGCAACTAAGAAATGAATCTTGGGGAAGTTAACAAGATCTCCATTTGCTTATGAAAAATACCTTCCAAAATAGAGGGGAAAGATTACTACATATTCCATAATTTTAAGATAGAGTTATATTAAAAGTCTATAGATGTTTTATGATTAAAATTGCCCCCTGGAAAATAGTCCAAAGAACAAAGAATGTGAGAGTTAGGATGAACATGAAAACAAGTGACTTTAAAAGTAGGGATTTAAGTTCCTTGCTCCTAGCTCAAAATAGGTTATACAAAATCAGCTCATCTCCAGAGACTATCATATATACAGCATACTACATATATACGGCACACGGTCGTCGCTAAACAAATCTCTGCCTGGATAGTCTCTGGAGATAAGCTGAAAGGCAAAAAAGGGAAAATGGATTGTTCCCTCCCATATTTGGGTAACCAAGTACCTCCATAGAAAAAGAAACATATATATATATATATATATATATAGTTAAGGAATAACTATTTTATATATCTCCAGGATTATTAAAAGATAATGGTTTATAATTTTAATAATTGTATGCGTAGTCCTGTTTTTTCCTATAATTTTATTTTTAATGATATTTTCCTGAAGTGATTTATGATTCTCCCATACACACATTTATATCAAACACAGTTAATTACTTTTCCTTAATATTTCCTTTAGGTTTTGGTGCCTTTGTGGATAAGACTGTCTTGCCATTTGTAAACACCCATCCAGAGAAGCTCCAGAATCCATGCCCAACCAAAGAAACCAAGTGCCAGCCACCATTTGCTTTCAGGCATGTGCTTAGCCTCACTGATGATGTACAGAGTTTTAAAGAAGAAGTAGGAAAGCAGAACATATCAGGGAATCTTGATGCGCCAGAAGGAGGACTTGATGCCATGATGCAGGCTGCTGTCTGTGAGGTTAGTCTCATGGCCACCACTGTGTGGAAATAGAATTGATTAAGGACTTTTTTGGATTAAAAATGGAAGATAGTTTCACTAATTTATTATTTCCAGTATATACTACTTTTCCACAAATTTTATACAAATAATTTTTCTATTGAGGGCCATGAATGTAAGTCCATAAAAATGCCACTATTGACATGACACTATGATTACTTGCCTTTATATTGTGTTTGTTTTCAGAATGGGCAACTGAAACAGCTTGCAGGAAAAAAGTGACAAACTAAACATAATTAACAGTCCAGAATTTGCACAGTGATTAAAACTAACACAGTATTTGTCTTCTGCTTGGACTGATTTTTCACTTGGAATGAACTAAAAGAAGCCAAAACATTTGACTTAGAATATCATATCTTACTGTTTCTTTAAGGCTTCTTAAGATTATGACATTAATAGCATAACAATTATTAGAAAGTAAATTCTTTTTATGGTTCCTGAGGTGGGGTTGCTCTGTTCTTGGTTTCAACAAACACACTAGCTGAGTCAACTGAGGAGTTTTGGGAAGTAGAATGCCTCACATCTATTTTCTTCATATCTCTGCCACTGAATCCAGCCTTGGGGTAAGTCAGGAAAAATAAGTTTTCATGAAGAACACTTTTGGTGGAAGGTAACAGGAAGGGAAATGCTGAATATATTTCCTTAACAGCAGGACAGGCATCTGTTCAAGCTATGACACTAGATAGGCTTGCCTGTCTTACATAAAAAAATTGACCGATTCATCGTGTTCCTTCCTGCATCAATGATTTTGTAATTTGATATAATTTCTACTGCTTTAAAATTTGTTTTGCTTAAAAATCCAGAATATAATTGGCTGGAAGAATGTGACTCGCTTATTGGTCTACACAACAGATGATGGTTTTCATTTTGCTGGGGATGGTAAGCTTGGAGCCATTTTAACACCTTTTGATGGACAATGTCACTTGGAAGACAATATGTACAAAAAAAGCAACGAGTATGTAAGTATACAAGTAGCAGTCAGATAGAACTGCTATATGATAAGTAGTTTTCTTTTTCAGTCTAGAAGTAGACTGGAGTTCATGTAAAACAGCAGTTGGTCTGCACTTATTTGCCTTCTAGAAATGAGAATCAAGATGACAATCATTTTGACAATAAAAACACAATTTACCAAATTATGTGAAATCCAATAAGCAATAATTGTATTAAGAGCAAGATTTTATATTGTTTTTACTTGCATGTTAATTACACAATTGTATATATTTATTTCTATTATATATCTAGAGTAAAATGTACTGTACTTGTACCACTATGTATGTGCACACAACACACAAAGTGTGCTGCTTAAAGGAAATCCATGGAATAAAAAAAGAACAAACAAAATATTAAAAGGTAGTAAGGCTATAAACATGTTAACAATTATTAAAATAATAATTATTAGTATTAACAATTATTAAACTATTATAAAAATTATTAAACTTGTGTGAACACAGAAGCTATTTGTGTTCATTAAAGCTTTTATACAAGATTTTTCAGACTTCTCTCCTGGAAACCTGGGGGAAAAAATGAGTGGCTTTAATGAATAGCCGAAAGGGGATGCCATGTCTGCAAGCGCTTCTTCTAATCCAGGGGTCTCCAATCTTGGCCACTTGAAGACTTGTGGACTTCAACTCCCAGAATTCTTTGCTGGCTGAGGAATTCTGG
>JANHFJ010000527.1:78387-104835 GCA_032468195.1 Cerberus rynchops | reverse complement strand
TCTCTCATCTTTTTAAGTGGGAGAACTTGCACAATTGGTGGCTGACTAAATACTTTTTTGCCCCACTGTAACTTGAGATTTTTAACTGTGTATTCACATTTAATTGGCTGGGGGTAATAGTGTGTCATGTAACAGTCAATATATAAGAGGCAGCCAGTTACCAGAGAATTAAAACTCCAAATGCAATATGCTATTTTAAAGAAATGGTGAAAGGGATAAATGTACTGTTCCTCCTACTTTTAACAACACCATTTAAGATTAGTTCTGCAAACCCTGCAAAGCACCAAAACATCCTAACATATGGACTGAGTAGAAAAATATGGACTTTAGCATTGTTTCTCAAATTTACTGTGTTGGAAACCAATACAACAAAAATGAATCTCATTCATAAACTTTGGGGCTGTTATGTTTCAAGATAGAAACTTTTATCTGTTTTATCCTTATAATTGCGTATTTTGTACTTTCTGTCTCTATTTTCTGTTAAAATCTATGAACCTATTGTGGTTTTCTATATTATTAAGAAAAATGAAAACAAATGAGATGTACTGCCAGAGGAAAATCTATTAACATTCACAAGCATCATTTATTCATTATTGTTTTATTAATGCAAAACAGTTTATAGATACTTTTTAAAACATTCTTCAGAAATGTATATGATATTAACGATATCTTATTGCTTTCCATAATAGCTTGATACCCTTGAGATCAAAAGTGCCCCATTTTTCTTTTCACTATATAGCAAAATTCTAGTCTCTTACCAATATAAATGATAAAGTAAGTATAAGGTAGAGGATCAATGAAGCTGCATGAAGCTTTTGTCTTTTAGCATATGCTGGATATAATTAGGAAATAACTCAAACCTCACCCCCACCAGAAAGAAAACAGGGCACCCATCCTTATAAACATCCTGAACTTTTCCCATATTCCTCTAATGTTTAATGTTAAAAAATATCTACCTCAGTGTTTCTCAATCTTAACAACTTTAAAATATCTGGCCTTCAACTCCCAGAATTCCCCAGCCAGTGTGCTGGTCTATTATATTGTAGCCAAATGATCTAACTATATAAAATAGGTTGCTGAACATGGAATAACAGATAAATGGAAAGAAAAGTCTTCCATCTGAGTTGGACTTCTCATGGATTTCTTTGGCAACAATATGGTAATGGTTCATCATTGCCTTTTTGGGGCTTTTAACTTATTCTACTAAGCTCATATTCATTTCTTGGTCTTCTCTCATTCAAGGACTAAAGAGGACTATTTACTAGCTCATACAAGTTATTCAAGGTATTGTCACCTGTTATGAATAGGAAATAAACAAACTTGACAAAGTTAATTTAAAATAAAACAGTCCAGAAAGTGGACTGTTTCATAATAGGGCTAAAAGAAAATAGACTCCCAAAATTCTACCCAACAGTAATATTTTGCAAAGAAGATTTATTTAAGGATATTCCAGGGATGAGATGGAATTCTTCAGTTTGGAAGGTTTTATTTTAATGTACTTAAGATGTTATCTTATCCTCTCATTTTTGTCTAAAATATAATTTGCATAAAATTACTTCAAATAGATACTAGAGGTCAAAAGTAGGTAAGTTCAGCCTTGTTACTTGATTTTTTTTTCTTTTTACTTCCCTAAGGTTCAGATACTCAGATTCAAATTCTAAATAGGGAAGAGAACAAATATATCTCTAAAATTAAGATACAACTTTTTATTTAACACCAGAAGTTAATTTATAATTTGCTTTCATACACTATGAATTGTAGCATATATAGTATGTATAGGAGAGAGTCCAAACATTGTGAAATCTGGTCAAGGGGCTACTGAACAGTTGTTAGACTGAATGTATCCAATATAGCAAAATCAGTGGTGAAATTCAATTTTTTTTACTACTGATTCTGGGGGCGTGGCTTGGTGGGCATGGCTGGGGGGGTCATTTGACTGGGTGGGCAATTTCTGTAAGCAAGGCAATAAAGATTAGGCTAGAAACAACACCAGAATGTTTTTTCCTGCCTTTCTTACAGGATTAACCCTGCAAAGTGGAAAAAAAACAAAAGGAGATTTCTTTTAACAACCGGTTCTCCGAACTGCTTAGAAAATTTACTACCAGTTCTAGCAAACCTACTAGAACCTGCTGAATTTCACCTCTGAGCAAAATATTTTTTTTCTAGGTCTGGCAGTGTGGTGGTAGCGTTGAAGTCCTACCTTGTTCTAGGATTGCCCATATTGAACGAGCCCATAAGCCATATACAGAAGATCTAACATCCCATGTCCGAAGAAATGCATTAAGAGTGGCTGAAGTTTGGATGGATGAATTCAAAAGCCATGTTTACATGGCATGGAATATTCCTCAGGAGGTATGACCATAAACCCTGATGCTACAAAACAATATCCATTTCAATTTCATAAATTTTTTCAAGAATCTGTCTTGTGAAACCAAGTGATAACTGATAATCACCAATATTTCTATTGTTAAATTGAAAAGTCTACCAAAAGAAATATATAAGCCAAAGACAACACATTCATAAAAGAATTATCAGTTAAAAATAGTCGTTTTACAATTGTAGTAGGACTGCAATTACATTTAATTATTTCAGCAACATTTTAGTACAAGAACCAGATTAGGATAATTGTATCATAAAGATGTGATCAAATAGCCTCCATCTGGTTCAGCAATGAATGTTCATCACTTGATTTGTGTCACCTGAAACTTTGCTCAGTTGTACTTCTAACTGATTTTGATAGGACTGGTTTTCTTTAGGAACAATACTCAGAAGACAATCAATATTGGCTGAACATTAAAAATCAATTTTAGTCATCAATTAATCCAAAGCAGTATATCAAGATCATAGAGAGAGAAATTGAGAGTATTGAAATAAAAGAACGGACCTGAATTGTACTATATGACTGAGTTGTGTGGGGAAACCCACTCATCCCCCTTTTAGCGATAGCAACAGCATATAGACTTATATACCACTTACAGCTTGCATCATGTAGCAGAAGATAATATTCTATTAAAATACAAGAAAGAAATCTATTTAAGTACAAGACATCTCTTATTTCATTGTAACCCTTTCCCTCACTTCCATGAAAACAAAAGATGTGTTTTTTCTGCTTCAGATTTCACTGTGTGATGAAATCCTGTAAAATATTTATTACAATATACTTTGAAATACATTTTTATTCCTCCCCCCAAAAAATGCACTAAAACCAACCCTTTATGAGCCTTCATTCAATCCAAAAGTAATCTTACCACAAAACAGAGTCAAGCATTTTTCTTCCATTTGTTGCCCCTTTCCTTCATCCATTCTTATCTCATATGCTGTGCTGGATCCATATGAATATTTCTGAGTGACAGCAATGTTTTACAGTTCACTTTAAAAAGTGTGATCTCTTTCCTAAGAGTAACAAAAGCTGTATTTCATTTATTCTGGAATGTGTCAGTGTATTTCATTTATTCTGGGATGTGAGGACATAATCATTTATATATACAAAATTTGGGTTCTTATCAAAAATTATTTTGCTTCTGAATTTCTGTGTAGGCTCTCAAAAACTCTACAGTTTCTATAGGCTGTAATGAGATAGTTAAATGATTTCAATTTACAGGGTTTTTATGGAACATGGCTGTTTTAAACTCCAGGAATCTATGTTAGCAGCAGTAAAGCTTAGCTATAAAAATATAATAAAAAGTTAAACAATCTTTGCAAATGTTTCTAATGAAAAGGCCGTCAAAATGTTTATATTCATATGTGGGGAAAAAAAGATGGTATAAAGCCACACTTCAGCTTCGGCAAACTAGTAATGTCTGGAAAATGTTCTTGATCTTGTTGATGGAAATGTTTTCCAGACCATCTTGCTATTAGATTTCAGGAATAATTGAGGAACTGATTAAAAATCCTTCAAAACCTGTGGGAAGTTTTTTCTCGATCTCTTATAATTGTACTTAGCAATGAATTTAAGGACCATTATCAGTGAGCTGCTGGCAGTATTACTTAGCCTGATGAGGAATTTGGTGTGTGGGTGTGTGGATTGGGATTGTTATGTGAGTGTGGGTGTTGGGGCTGGTCTCTGGGTGTTATGTGAATTTAGTTGTATGTGTATATTGTGTGTGTGTGTGTGTGTGTGTGTGTGTACAATGACAATAACATATAAAGTATTGATTAAAGTATTGAAGTTTTCTCTTGATCACTAAAATTGACATGTTAATGAAACAAATAGTCTGTGTATGCCAAGAATGACTTCAATATTTCTGACCTTCCTTCTGGCCTTCATGTGCAGGATTCTGGAATTGACATTGGGGATATCTCTGAGAGGAAGGCCTTGAGGAAAAAGCTTCAGTGCAAGACTTTCCGGTGGTATCTTGTCAGTGTGTATCCCGAGATGAGAATGTACTCTGACACTGTTGCATATGGAGTGGTAAGAGACATTTTATTTGCTTGAGCAGTCCTAGGAAGGAAATAGGGGCAGGTGGATGGAGCATGTCCTACAGAAAAAACCCTTAAGAACAAAATGTGTCTGTTTATAATAGCAATAGACTTATATACCACTCCAAAGTGCTTTACAGCATTCCCTGGGCATTTTACAACGTCAGTATATTGCCCCCAATAATCTAGGATTTCATTTTAGTCACCTTGAAAGAATGGAAGGCCAAGTCAACCTTGAGCCAGTCAAGATTGAACTTTAGACTGCATTCTAACCATTGCACCACCAGGGCTCTGGTGTTGCAGTCACAACTAAGAGTGTTGTGATTAATCAGCACTGGATAATAGTGTTCATAATGACATAAACATTGCCCTGATAGATCAAATCCTTAATTTTTCTTCTTGAGCAGTCTTGTCTTACAGTGCTCAACCAAGCACTGTATAAGGAAGCTCACTAGTCATTTAGTAGATAACCTTCAGAGGCAGTCACACTGCTATTAAGCCACATGGATCCCCATGACTTCCATAAGTTGGTCTACCTCTTTTTTGAAGCTAGTTATGTCAGGAGTCAGCACCAAATATCATGATAGCAAATTCCAAAGTTCGTATGAAACATATTTTGGCCTTTAAAAAAAGGTAAATGTTGTATTTCTGTACTGTTATATACAAAACAGCGGCATTTTGCTGTACTATGAAACAAGTTGGATATTAAAAAATTGAATCCAAGGCACTGGGAAGATACGTTGAACACAATTTACATTGTATCACCTGACAATAATAATTATTTCATAGGGTTTTTGTTTTTGTTTTTTTGAAAATGCACATTGATGATCTGAAGTTCGGCCAAAACTGAACAAACTTCCATTTATGACATTTACCGAGCAAATTAATTGTTGGAATCCTGATGAATTTTGAAATTCTTTTTTTTAATTGAAATTCTTTGATCATTAATTGAAATTCTTTTTTTTTTAATTCAAAGTTAGCTGTAAGGTCTTGAAGAGAAGACTTGTTTTTTCCCAGGGATGGATGAATGGAGCTTCTTATTGGATGTGATTTATCTGTGTTTTTGCATAGAGGGACCACAACCCTTCTTCCTTTGCTTTCATAGTTTATTATACTGTAAATTGTCCAAAGACAGTTCAGGGTCAGGTGGTGCCTTAATTAATTAATTAATTAAAATATATATTACAAACTATGCTAAAGTTTCACACTATGCATTCCTACTTAATTTAAACAGGTTAGCTTTTTCTCTCAATAATAGTTAAATGTTCGTTACAAAATATAGTTGCAAACAGGTAGAACTCTTGTCCTCTTTTAACAAGTAATTTACATTCTTTTTTTCTGAGTCCTTATCCCTCTTATCTATATTTCCTAGCTACAGAATTCCCTAAAAAGTGATCTGTGCCTTGATCAGGGACCAGATACAGAAAATATTCCAATCATGTACATCTGCCATGGAATGACACCACAGGTTAGTAAGATTAATCTTGCATCTTATTCTCACCCATATGAGCTAAGAACCGTACTGTGACTAGCAATTATTTTTTTCTACTACAATACTTTCTAAGACTGTTAATAATAAATGGAAATAATATTTGTTCCTGATGTTAAGTATTATGAATCTCTTAATTAGTGCCTTGTCAAAAAGTCACAATGGAAAATTAAGAATGCAGAGAATTGTTAGCATAGACTTTTACTATTCTTCCTAGAAAAAATGTGATCCCAAGTGTGAATGCAACATTAATTATTTCAGGGACAATTATTTTCTCTATATTTCTACGTCTCTCATATTAATGCCATTTAAAACACACATGTGCACACACACTTGTTCTTCCAGTAAGTATGCTTGAGTTTATAATAAAAAGAGTAGAGAATTATAGTTCTTTTGGCTTTTCAAGAAACAATCAGGCATGGAAATCCCATGGTTTAATTTTGGCCTTTGTTATAGAAGTGTTACATAGCATCATAGTAATATTTGCTATGCACGTTTTATTGTAGAGCTATCTATTGTGATTTTCTAGAAGAGTCTGTTTTCTAGGTGATACAAGATGAACCAGGAATAAAGAGATTCAAGACCATTAGAAACTAGAGAGCTGTAGTTGTAGTAAATAGTATAAATTTTTGTCTCCTGATTTAGTTCCTTTTGAGATGAGACAGAAAAGCAGCCATCCAAAGGAGAACCTTTTCTGTGCCTGATCTATTGAGTTAATTCAAATCTTAAAAATCCTACATGGCATTCCTAGTGACTTACATTCTCATGTTAAACATACATGTATCACTGGATGGCATCTATTAGTTGTCTTCAGAAGTTTTAATTGTAGAATGTAGAATAATAGAAGTGAATTTGTATGATTCGATGCTATCTAAAACTGTATTGTTAAACCAAATTACTGGAACTGTATAATTGTGAATTGATAAATATTCATATTGTGCTTGATATTTTTTTTCAAAGACCTTTATCACATTCTTTTTCTTTCTGAAATATTATATGTTGCCCATACATTGCCAATAATGTGATCTACATATTTTATGAAGGGGATACATAAGATTTGAGTAAAGAACCAACTTCTAATAGAAAAAGATTTCTTTAAATAGAGAAATATTGGAAAGTTGATTATATTTGCTCAGTTTTTATTTCTATATAACCATGAAAAGATATTCAGCCTTCATTTTCACATCTAGTAGAATTGGTTTTCCTGTATAAGATGTATTTAATATTGATTGTACCAGTGAGGGTACACTAGAGTAAATTATGAATGATGAAGAGAAATTTTCAGAGTCTGCTTAGACACTGCGTACACTAAACCTTTTCTCTTCTTCTCAGCCTTATTTTAATAACTATCATTTGCCAAGGGGAAATTCTAACAAAATTCAGTGTTCTTCAAGTAACCGAGTCCTTCTTCCATTGTTCATAAGTTATTAAAAATCTTTCTTCTTTACCTTCTGGAATTATTTTATAACATGTTTTGATGTATGCTTTATCTGCTATAGTAATTCTGAAAAGACTATGTTCCAAATGCAGACTGAAAAAAATGTGATTATATTATGGCACACATAAAAGGTTTTATTATTAGCTTTTTTTTTTATTTGATTGACCTGTTTTGCAACTAAGTACAACATAAATGAGTTCCTGCATAAATGTCTTGTTAATGTTGTAGTTTTTCCATAAATTTAGGATCAGCACTATACTTTCATTAATTAAACTTGATGTAGATTAATGTTAATTGTACCCCCAAAAATTATGATCCAAACTAGATAAGTTTCTCCAAAATTGACTTTGATATATTTTGCCATTTGCAAGAAACTCCTAATTTTGTGTCTTTATTAGCCTATAATTCTGTTTACCAAATTTCCTTATGGAGATAATATCAACATGAAGATACGTAGGAAAAGTATTAATTTCCAACTATGTTTTCCAGTTTATCAAGTTTGAATACAGATGAGTAAATAGACATGGACCAGGTGCAACTGTCCCTATGTTATTGATCTGCATCTCACATAATCTGTTGCTACTGGTATTTAGTTCCAGCTTCTGAAAACTTGGTTGTTGCCCACCTATGTTCTAGAAGTTACACATTTGGAAAAAATATTTCTGAACCAGAATGTATGTGGACATACCTATCATGGCTTATGTCATGTAGATGTGATAAATTTCTGCCATTGTTTTTTAAATTGCAACTGGCTTTATCTAAATAGCTTTTTTAATGCTAACTTTTGCCCAGAGGCCATTGTTAGAGATGGTTTCAACTATCTGATGTTGCTGCCTTCCTCTTCCAGAATTAGAGGATGAACCAAGCAATTATTGTTGAAGCTGAGAGACAATTTAATATCCACCAGGCAGATATGTATCATGCTTGCAGCTTCCAACATTTTTTTCAATATTTTTCTATTGTTTTTTATTTAAAGAAATCAACATGGTTTACACAATTAATATATTTAAAAAAATTAAACAGGAAAAAGTTATAAACCAGTATGTATCCTACAATGGATGCAATAAAAAAACATTAAAAATAAAAATAAATTAAGAAGAGTTATAGCAGCTGATAAGAATAGGTAAAGAAGAGAAAGAAATAAGGAAATATGAAAAGAAAATTTAGCTAAAGACAAATTAAGATGGCCTATGATTTAGGGCATTTTAACAAATGGCCATAGCACAGCAAACATTTGTTCAATCTAAAAATTGCATTAGATGAAGCACACTTCAATATTTCAATAAGATGAATATACTGAAACTGGGATATGTTCCCAAATCTTCCATATGAAAACATAGACTGGGTAGGCTTATAAGAAAGCAGGTGGTTGTAAGCTCTTTAAAGCTACATATGACCGCTTTAGGGTGAGATAGATAGATAGATAGATAGATAGATAGATAGATAGATAGATAGATAGATAGATAGATAGATAGACAGACAGACAGACAGACAGACAGACAGACAGACAGACAGACAAAACTGTTTAGAAAGTTCACAGGTGGGTTTTTCCTCTCTCCCTGTGAATAAACCTTGATTTTTTGACACTGGCAAAAAAGCCATCTCACTAAATGTACACGTGTATCAGTTATGGGAGAAACTGTCCCTTTTAAAAGAGGAGTTTAGCTGGTTTTTAAAAGGAGAGTTTAGCTGCCCTTGGTGGTGGCTATTTTTTTCTTCTTCAACACTTGCCTGGCATCCGTGGATAAATCAATCTGTTGTAGACTAGAGAGAGTGGGACTTTTGCCTTATTCATAGGTCAAACTTCCTGCTCCCCCCCCCTTCAGCATCCCTATGGGCAATGACATTTGGGGAGGGGGGCCTGTTATTTTAGTTATTTTTTGGGAGGGGGGGGGAGTTCAGCCTGCTGTTTTCTCCTGCCTTGGTGTAAGAGATGGGCAGGGGAGAGAAAGATTGCTTGACATTTATCCAGATCAAATCAAAGAGTGACTAGAGAGAGACTACGCTGCCTTTTAAAGTATTTTTCCTCCTCCCTGGGCTCCCGAGAAGAGAGAATAAACAGGAGGAGAGAATAGCATCCTATCAAAAGCAACACCGAGAGGAAGTCTTACACGATGTAGGCCAGGAAAAAGAGAGAAGGGGCTGGCTGACCTGGTATTCCTGAATGGAGCTGCTATCTAGAAGACTTTACATAAGCAGAGTGTGAGAGAGTCCCTGCCTGGGAGAAGGTATCTCCTGATAAGGCAATGTTATTAGTAGCCCCATTCCCACTGCCTTTTTTTCTCCCACTTCCACCCAGCCAGGATGTTTCTTGCTTATCTCCAGGTTGTTTTGTGGGCTCTTTCTGCAAGATCAGGACAGCTTAGAGGCTGTCCAAGTAGTAGTGCAGGTTCCAAAAATCCTACCCTGCCATACAATAATATAATAAGAGAAGGAGCTATGCTTCGGTTGCCAGGAGAAAGACTAGGCTCAGGTGGAAAGGTGTCAAACTAATTTTATTTTTAGGGCAAAGCTTTGTCACAGAAATCCTAAATTGACTCTATGGAACCTCGGGGCTCCTGCAATTTGCCACCATGCAGGATTTTAAAAAAGCAACACCCATTTTTATGCGGTTATTGCAAAATGGGTCTGTGCCTGACTTTATATCCAGCATTAACAAGTTCTGTTTGTTTGTGTTCTTAGAAGGCAAATGGTAGAAGTCCAGATTTTTAAGTTGCTTCTCCCAAGTGTTGTTTTTTTTTTTTTTGAGGAATCAAATACTTTGCAAGCAAGTGTATCCATAAGGTTGTGACCCTTTCTTGCAGGTTTCCCCCAGAAATAAATCCTGCAAAATTCACTGGACGAGGCAGTGCTGGAATGCTTGTATATTCGAAAGGGGTGCTCTGCCGAATTTCAGGGAATATAATAAAGTTTAGTCAGAGTAAACCATTCGCCTTTGTGAAATAGATCTTGCTAAATCCTGAGAAAGTAAGAATTTAAGTTTTCTTCTTCCCCCGCCCTTCCTCGTTCCAGTTTGACATCTTTGTTACTCTGAGCATAGTTCATTGTGCTGCTTCTACTAGAGCTTTTAGCAATATGCTTTTAGCAAGCCGAGTTTTAAGTTGAAGCAAGTGGTGTCACATGCTGTTCCTGGAATTGTGTGATTTATTGTTAATGTGTAGGATGTTTGCCCATGTAAGCCAAACCACCTTTTCTGGCAATGTTCAGGAAGTGAATGGATTATCTCTGGGTGTTATGAATGCACAATGCAAACCTTGACAGTGCTTAGCATTGTAATGTGTCTCTGCTGGTACTTTGAATTGCAAAGTGGAACACAAATGCAAAATTGTGGAGAGAGAGAGAGAAAGAAGGAAAGAAACAGTCTGGCTGTTTGGTGGTTGTTTTTTCATTTCACATAAGACTAACCTCAAATACTCAAAAGTATTTGTTTATTCAAACAACCTTATTCTTCCTGACTGTCTTTCCTTCTGCCACTTGCATAGAATTATTTCGTCTCTGCATTGTCTTTATGTTTCATGTGCTGCCTACATTTTTTTCCCTAGATTGCCATATAATGTCAGAGCTACTGTTCTGCTGGCCCCATTTTGCTCACAGAGCTTCAGGGCTACCTCCGGTAATCCTCGATTTACGACCGCCATTGAGCTCTACATTCCCATCACTAAGCAAGGCGCATTTAAGTTTTGCCTTGTTTTGCGACCTTTCTTGCCACCATTGTTAAGTGAATTGCTGCCGTTGTTAAGCTAGCAACCCGGTTGTAAAGTGAATTTGGCTTGCCCATTGACTTTGTTTGTCAGAAGGTTGCAAAAAGGGATTGCGGGATCCTGCATAAATACGTGCCAGTTGCCAAGGGTTCAAATTTGGATCACATGACGAGGAGGATACAATGGCCACGTGAAATGTGGTCCTAAGTCATTTTTTTTCAGTGTCATAACTTTGAACGGACACTCAGTGAATGGTTGTAAGTCAAGGACTTACCTGTATTGTAAATCTACAGCTTGAAGGTTCCAGCTTTCTTTCAGATGAAGTCCTTAATCCTCAATCCTCTTACTTATGGAATAAGTGCCTATGAAATTTGTGGCTCCTACCTGTACTTATGTAAGATTTTTCTATATGGGGCAAGAATCTAGGAAAAGCCCACCTAGAGCTTCATTCAGATGGAAACGCCCTAAAAGTAAAGTGAAGGAGAGAGAAGACAGATTTTTCATTAGCTTCATTGACCAGGATTGTGGGGTGAGCCACATATAGCTGCTTGCCAAGGGTGCACTTCAGAGCAAACTTAAGTTTGGGTCAAGTGTCCATCCATGCATGCAGATCTGTGTTGGTATTGAAAGTCATAATTCAAAGGAAGGATTGTCGTGTTGCATTTCCTGGCCCAATTCAGGTTAGCAAATAAAGGTTGGTTTCCTTACAGCGGGTGCTTATTTTCAAGAGCAAGACTTCAGTTGGTTGACTGTCTTTTATGAGACTGGGTGCAAGGCTGCGCCTAGTTACATTGCCTGTCAAAGCAAACATCCACACCTGGACATGCAAAAGATATGCTAACTCTCTCTTTCTTTCTCTTAGGATTTCAGATGTGTTCTAAGCTTCCTGGAGTGATAGCTGTTCAGGATACTGATGGAGACGAGAGCTCAGAATGGCAGTGGGTTACAACCCTTGCTCCAAGGCCAGCATGACAATGGGAGACAATTTGGAGAGTCTGACCTGAGGGATGTCCTAGCACAACAAGTCCATGTCTTGTCCTTGGACCAGATCAAGGCTATCCGAAACACGAATGAATACACAGAACCTCCTACGGTGGCTCCCCGACCAGGACTGAAGCCAGCACCGCGTCCAGTGGTACAGCACAAGGCCGAAAGAACGCACGACTTGACAGAGCAACATCATTTGAACAGGCTTCCACATCCCCAAATCCATGTTTCTTCTCGACTCCCACTCTCCCGTTCCGTCAGCACGGTCAGCAGCACTAGCTCGCGTGGTAGCACAAGGACAAGTACGAGTAGCAACTCCTCAGAACAGAGGCTTCTAGGGTCGTCCTTGGGGACAGTTGTCGAGGGGATCATACGAGTACAGCCGAAATCAGAACTGAAGTCTCGGGAGCTGAAACCCCCCAGCAAAGAAAACTTGCATATGCATGCCTACCGATGTGAGGACTGCGGGAAGTGTAAGTGTAAAGAATGCACTTACCCGCGGACTCTTCCATCCTGTTGGATCTGTGATAAGCAATGTCTTTGCTCAGCCCAGAACATGGTAGATTATGGGACCTGTGTCTGCTGCGTGAAGGGTCTTTTCTACCACTGTTCCAATGACGATGAGGACAACTGTGCCGATAACCCTTGTTCGTGTAGCCAGGCCCACTGTTGCACTCGGTGGTCCACCATGGGCGTTGTGTCCCTTGTTCTGCCTTGCTTGTGGTGTTACCTACCAGCCAAGGGTTGCCTTAAATTGTGCCAGGGCTGTTACGACCAAGTCAACAGACCCGGTTGTCGCTGTAAACAATCCAACACGGTTTGCTGTAAAGTTCCCAAAGTCCCACCCAGGAATATCGACAAGCCAACATAGCATCGCTAACCGGGGGTAACAAGGATGATGATAGAACATCAAATGGGGGCCAACCAAGTGATCTATAACTGTGGCACTGTTTCGTGATGGTGATGGGGGGGGGGGCGGTAAAAAGTCCAACTTCGTGGAGACCCTCCTTTAAAATCCACCCAGTGGAGATCCAGAGTGGGAACACGCTTGGCATCACCTAAAGTATTGCATAAGCTAAGAGACTCGAGCTACTTCTAAGCAAACTCGTGTGTTGTGCGTTTGTGTCTTTTTAAAGGAATTAGTACACTTGTAAATTAGGAAACTACTTCAACACCCCCCCCCCAGTTATTTTCTGCCAGATATGTGCTATATTTTTGTATATAGGATATTTTCAACTGTGAAAACACAAGTGTCATAGAAACAAGTATGGCACACAGGTCACAAAATATTATACTAATATGTTGTACATTCAAAAGAATGTGAATCAATCCATATGGCTTAGATTGTATTTTTTTTGCCTTACGAAGCCCTTCAATGGCAAGACTCTTGATTCTCCCCCCACCCCTTTTTAGACAGTTGCAGTAAAAATGGAGTCTTTATTTTCTAATTTTTTTTTCAATATATTGTCTAGTGTAAAGAATATTTATTTGAAGTTTTATTATTTTATAAAAAAAATAAATATTTATTTTAAGAGGCATCTTACAAATTTCACCCCTTTTTAACTGAGGATGCCACCTAATTTGCTGCAAATTAGGGGTGAAAAAATACATATATTCCCTATAAAATAGAAAATATATTAACGTTTGAAATTAAACCGGGCTGTTTGTCTTTTCTTTTTTTTCTTCTGTTCCCCCTCACTTCTTTGAATTGAGCAATTGCATCTGTAATTATTATGTGTGTGTGTTTTTTTTTTTTTTTTTTTAAAAAGCAAGTGTCAAAGATATTTTTGTTTGGGGGTCGGGGGATGAAGAAATACATGCAAAAGTAGAGTTAAATGACAAAGGTTGTTAAAGAACTTAAGATAATCAGTAGTGTCGATATTACATCTGGCTTATGGCCTCTGTCAAAAACAAAAAAGGCAATTATACAGATAGTCTTTGACTTCCTACAGTTCACTTTGTGACCATTTGAAGTTACAACAGCAATGAAAAAAAGTGACATGACTCGTTCACACTTACGACCATTGCGGTATCTCCGTGGTCATGTGATCGAAATCCAGACGCTTGGCAACTGGTATGTATTTATGAGGGTGTTCCCAAGGTCATGTGATCGCCTTTTGCGACCTTCCAACAAACAAAGTCAACGGTGAAGCTGGATTCACTTAAGAACCGTGTTCCTAACTTAACCATTGCAGTGCTTGGCTTAACGGTTGCAAGAAAAGTCATAAAATGGGGGCAAAGTTCACTTAACAAATGTCAGCCACAGAAAATTGGGGGCTCCATTGTCGTAGGTCGAGGGCAACCCATATTTGATAGCCTTGTTTCTTCCCCTCTACTCACCCTCATGACAACAAAATCGAGACAGAGCAATCACAGTATTACATGGTCCGGGGAAAATTACATGGTCCGGGGATTGGGTTTGTAGGTATTAAAGGGAAAAGAGTTACCTGTTTAGGTACACTGACCATTTTCAATAGAGACATATGTGCCTTTCTTTGGGTTAATTATTTAGCAAGGCCTGGTTTATGAAAAGTGCAAAACAAAAAACAAAAACAAGTCCCATACAAAGAATAGAAAAACCACAAGCAAAATAATCTTTTTTCCTGGAAATCTGAATGCACTGAACTTTAAGCCAAGCTTCTGGTTGATGCATCATTGCTAGAGCTGCTTCTGCCTGGGGTAAGTATTCTGTTTCCATGGTTCTCGCAAGAAAACACAACGAACACCCAATTGTATTAACAATCTTTTTGTCTTTCAAAATCTGGCTGTCCAAGCCCACAGTGCTGATTACACAGACAAGAAGTAAATAAAACCTGCCACACGTGTGTGTATGAGAGAGAGAGAGAGAGAGAATCAGTGGAGATCCGTTGTGAATCTGAAATGATTTTAAGTATGTCGTCGTGATGGTGTTGGTTGGATCACAGCAGAAATTCTGGAAAGGAATCGGGAAATTCTCATTCCTGGGATGGATCATGAAATGCCTTGTGAATTAAATTTGCAAGTGGACGTGGAAAGGTGGCCTGTTCGGTGAATTACAGGTGCAGTTTCACACTGCCCTTTATTTGTACATGGAAGTTCCATGTTTGAAGAGTTGAATTTAAGCATATCAGAAATGATTGTGCGTGATAAAATCACTTTTATCCTTGGGCAGTTGAAGCTGTTGACACAGTTGCTGCCTAACAGAACAGTTTTGCAAGCCAGTGGCTTCCTTGTGTATGTTGTCTTTCCTCTCCCGATATTCAGCCAACATGGGGAAATTCTGCAACTTTGAAGTTGGATATATGACAACAAAGTGCTACTGTGGATGTAACCTGTGACATTTTGTAACCCCTGATAATAGAATAATAAGAGTTGGAAGGGACCCCCTGCTCAAGCAAGAGATTCTATACCATTTCAGATAAATCTTTGTCCAATCTCTTCTTAAAAATGCCCTAGTCTTGGAGCACCCATAACTTCTGAAGGCAAGCTCTTCTACTGATTAATTGTTCTAACTGTCAGGAAATTTCTCCTTATTTCTAAGTTTTCTCCTCGATTAGTTTCTGTTTGTTGCTTCTTTCTCCTGCCTTCAGGTGTTTTGGGGATTAGGTTCACCTCTTCTTCTTTGTGGCAACTCCTTAGATATTGAGACACTGCGATCTAACCAGAGGATGGTTTCACCTTTTGAGAAAATATATGTAATTCTGAAATCTTGTTTTCATCCTGCATGAATAGATCGTATTTTTTCTGGCACTGTGGAAAAAATGTGACTGCTCTGCTTTTTTAAGCAAATGATTCCATAAAGATATATGTTTAGATTAGTCTGTCCAAAACCCTTGTTTTTCTACATAAACCATATTGTTCCTGCTATATTGTACTTTTGGGGGCATTGTAAAACAACCTTTCTAAATCTGATACCATGTAATTGTATTGGACCATAATCTTCAAAACTGCCAACAATGATCATCAAGATTTAGTTAAATCGGATTGGTCAATTTGGTCAGATTATCAATTATAAACTGATTATCAGATTATCAAATCAGAGAGCGAGTTTGCTCTAGTGGTTAAAGTGCCAGGCTAAAAAACAGGTGGCTGTGAATTCTAGTTCCACCTTAGGCATGACAGCTGGGTGACTTTGGGCTAGTCATTCCCTTTCAACCCAATTTATAAATTGGTTGTGAGGAAAACAGGTGTTCTGACATTTGCAAGTCCAAACTTAATCTAAGAAAAGCATAAACTAGCAAAATTATGCTATGAATTAATTATTATTTTAAATGCCTCGAGTAGATGTTCCAGAATTATTCTACCAGGAATAATAGGTGAATAGCCTATTTAAAATACTTCTGATTTGTGAATTGCATTGCAGTCTACAACAGTTCATCTAAGATGTAGTTCAGCTTTCCCCAATGGCTATTCTGCTGGGGATGATGGGAGTTGTGGTTTCACTGATCTGGAGATCAGCAGATGAAGGAGAACTTGCTTACACTTGACATTGTCGGGACCAATTTCAAGTTAATCCCTCAAGAAGAACCTTTTTAACAATTTGATACAGCCCATGTATAACCTCACACATGCAGTCTTATCTCTTTTTTTGTTTTAAAAAAATCAGGTGGTTCCATATATAAAATACAGATAGTCCTCGACTTATGACAGCCTAACATTTCTGTTGCTAGGTGAGTCATTTTGTGTTGTAACTTTGAATGGTCACTATAGTAAACGGAGGATTATCTGTAATCATTTTATTTATTTATTCATTTATTCATTTATTTATCAAATGTTCACGACCACCTACCTGACACACAGGGCGGCATACAATAAAATTCATGAAAAATTTAGACATTCATAATACGTTACGTTTATTATAAAACAGGATTGATTAATTTTGTTCAGTATATGTAGAATTGAAGTGGTGATACAGTATGTATCACAATGTCTTTGTTTGCAATGCCAACATACTCAATTCAATTCAATTCTTTATTGTCAACGTACAACATGTCTGCAGCAAAATACTCCATTAAGATACTACCATTTCCGAATGTCAGAAAATGTCAACCTGATTACTTTATCTTTGCACCTGATTATGGCACATCTTTGGATGAATAGGAGCTAAATAAACGCTCCCATTATGATAATTGTATCTAAAAAAAAAATCTAAAAAAATCTAAAATCTAAAAAAAAAACAAACCCAAAACCACCTGTTGATTATTAGTTGCATAAAAATATCTCCCTTGAACAGTTTTCCTCTGCTAAGTGTTTCAAAAATAAATCAATTGTTTGCACAGATAAAACATCAGAACACTGCAAATAGCACTACGGCAATAAGATTTGAGATGGTCGCAGCAAACTTTAGTGAGATTTAATCACAATGCAAATGGATTAGGGCATGTGTGTTTTAAGACAGATGCTGGTTTATGGAGAAAAAGTATCAGAGATTTCAGTCCAAATCCAAAGCAGAGTTGAGAATGCATGGCCTATTGAAACCAGTAGCATTAAGCATATATTAGTCTTTATCGTGTGTGTGTGTGTGTGTGTGTGTGTGTGTGTGTTTTCACTTACTAGTAAGTGTATCCCATTTGGAAAATTACTTGCTATAGGTCAGATAGCCAACTTTCAGATGTTTGCTGGTCCTCAGTTTCTGTTAACTTTAGATTGTCAGGTGCTCACGTGTGTTGGAGTTCAATACAACTGAAAGACCACTCGCAGTTATCAATGAACAGTTGACTGCTTTAATTTGTTATACATATTTATTACAATAAGTTAATTATTGGCTGAGCTAAAGGAAAAGTGATCTGGGAACAATTCTTGAGGCAAATCATAAGTTACCTGTGGTTCCCTTCAAACTCTTAAAAATTCCCGCTAAACGATTAGAAATGAACTTGTGTTGTTTTGTACCCAACGTTAATCAATCTGCTTCTACCATTAAATTGCAATACTTAATTCTGTCGCTTTGCTTTTAAGGAATCCATAATGAAGTCATTGGCAATTCTCAAATGGACAGGCAAGTTTGCAAATCCTTACTGGCATCTGAGATGTGTGTGTCTCCCTTACCAAGCATTCATGTAATTATAATTATAAAAAAGTTATACATTTTATAATTATATAATTATAAAAAAGCTAAAACTTGTCAGACTTACACAATTAAACTTGTAAACTTGCAAGACTTACACAATTAAAAACATTTGGCATCTAGACTTGCATGTACTACTTATGTGAAACATGGTGTTTGGTTGCAGTTTGGCACTATTCAAATTTGTAGGGCTTTATTTATTCGACAAGGTAGGGACCCAAAATTAAATCCAGTCTTACTATGATAATTGTTCAAATGTACAACCCAGACCTTGTTAAACAACACCTGTTTAACAAGTAGCTCAATAGGAAAACTGTGTATTGTCACCTGGTGGGCCCACAAAGTCATCAGCAGTTGAGTTTCATTTGAGGGCACCTTCAGACTTCAGCAGGTGGCAGTGCCTACCGAAAGCTTGTAGATTTTAGAAGCCAAGCAGAATCAGACCTGGTTAGTAGTTGAAAGGGAGACCATCAAGTAATTCCAAGGACCTCGATGAAGTAACAACAAGCATCTTTTATGTCACTGCAAGAAAATCGCATTAATGAAATCAGTAGGAGTCAAACTTAATTCCAAGGATACAGTGGTGGAATCCAACCAGTTTAGTTACCAGTTCGATGCACATGCACCAACCACACTGTGGCGCAGCTTCTAAACTGCTTGTTTTGACTTACTGGAGGCAGCCTGGGTGATTGGGAAAGTTGTGGAGGTTGCAATTCAGGTGAGTAAAAAGAAAAATAATGAAGGGAATATAAGACAGAAAAGAGCAAAGGCAGGTGGGAGGCCCAAATGTCATCACGGACGGGTAGGCGTGGCCAAATGTCACTGCTACCGGATTGGCAAAACCGGTGCAACCAGGCTGCATTTCACCACCGCAAGGATACTTCATTTTATGCTTAAGAGTGAACATTCCAGGTTGTTATGGCCGTATTTATTAGTAAACGTATTACATTTTTATAAAGTGATTCAGCCCTCTGGGTTAAATTATTAGATCAGTCATTTTGAAGAATTTATAGAAGTGAAAATCGGAACTTTATTGAAGTCTTTGTTTTTCCCAAAAGAATTAGCCCTCTGCCTTTCCTTACATTGCTCATACTTCTCTGGATTGTGTTTGCAAATTTTGGTTGCAACTTCATTATAAAATGCGAAAGAAAAGCATGGATTATATCCCTCGTAAAAGCATTACTGCGCCCTGGAGAGTTTTATGACGAGGTGATGAAAATGGTCCATTTTGCCTTTCTAGAAAAATTATCAACATTTTCTGTGATTGTGTGCTGCTGGTTCCTATAAGTTTCCATACTTTTCTATTGCCATTTGTTTTGTACAAGCCCAATTACCTCATAAAGTAATGACAGCTGAGCTTATTTCAATCTCGTATTTCTGTAATTAATAGTTTATGGCCTTTAGCTGAAAGGCTTGTTCAACATCCAACACATTTTGTCAGAAATACAGGCAAGTTCTTTCCTATCCCATAGCCAGAATTTTGGCAAATGGGGACTGTTAAGAATTTAAGTGGCCATGCCAACATGCCATTTCCAACATTTCAATGCAACAAATACACTTGAGGGTTGGTCTAATGGCAACATCCTATTTCCTCCTTGGGTTGGAAATAGTTTTGAACAAAATCTTGAATTCTAACCTTGTTAAAGAAGGACGATGAATCACTTCTTCACATACTGTCCCTGACCCATATAATTTTACCATCTGGCCTAGCAATGTGGTCTCCTATTGAATATGAATCTTAGTTTTACTTTAAGCCAGTCATGACTGTGAGAAAATGAGCAAAGCAGGAAGACAGATATTCACATGACCATAATTATGATGATGATGATGTTATCCATTGTCCGTTGTCTCTTGACTCTTGATGATTCTATGAGCTAGGCCTCTCCACGTCTTCCAATCTTCCATTACTTCTTTAAGTTTTTCTACACACTGCTGTGTCAGCTTTGATGGTGCATATGAATATTGTTGTTAGTTAGTTGCAAAGTCATGTCTGACCCATTGCAACCCCATGGACAACATTCCTCCAGGCCTTCCTGTCCTCTACCATCCTCCAGAGTCCATTTAAGCTCACACCGACTGCTTCAGTGACTCTATCCAGCCACCTCATTCTCTGCTGACCCCTTCTTCTTTTGCCCTCCATTGTTCTCAGCATTAGGCTCTTCTCCAGTGAGTCCTTCCTTCTCATTAGGTGGCCAAAGTATTTGAGTTTCATCGTCAGGATCTGGCCTTCTAAAGTGCAGTCAGGCATCTCCTTGCCTTTTACTTAGGGATACTTAATATCTGGCTGCTTATATATTTCTGCAACAAACACTTTGAAATGTAGTTATTAGTGCACATATTGATTATTATATTGCTTTTTCTTATGGTATTTATACTGTACATGCATTTTAACACTTACCTTTCTGTATGTTCTGTAATCAAATCTATGCCCTACTTTTAGTTTCCTCTTTTAGTACAAATTGAAGGGCTGATGTAGGCCATTTGAATCTACCCTCTGTTTAGTGAAGAACCTCAGATTAAACCACTGTCCACATATGGTTCTCTAGCCATTATTCAGCACACTTGTTGTAGTGTAATCCATCATCTCTTGAGCAAATGTTTTACTTACCAGACTTTTTAGCATGGTTTTCCTAACATCTAATGCCAGTCTGCCTTCCTGTAACTTAAATACATTATTCTGCTTAACTCTAAACTCGTATTTGAGACATATTAGTCTCATCCCTTCATTTTATCATGGTGAGGCATGGCCAGCTTTTTCAATCTCTCTTCAATGAACTTAATTTTCAGGCGGGATCAGTCTCTGTTGACCTCATTCCAGTTTCCCAGAAAGCTTATCAAGTGCAATGTTAACAAGTGAATACACTACTAATAGTGGAGGCTGACAAAGAAGTAAAGCAATTACTTCACATAGTTCTAAAACTACACTTCTCTGCAGCTAAAATTACATTTGCCTTTTTGTGGTCACATTACACTGTTCTATAACTAAGTCAGTTTTCAGGTAACTACTACTCTGAAGTGTTTCTCACAAGTCCTGCAATCAAACTAGACAGCCAATTACTACATTCATTTTTTGTCGGTTCAATCTCCTAGGTGAAGCAACTTGCATTTGTCTTGGTTAAAGTTCTTTCTGGTATTTTCAGCTCTTAACTTTAACCTCTTTAATTTATTTTAAAGTTCTGCCTTTTAGATAATTAACTAGCAGACAGAGTGGTACATAAATGTTTGTGAATTCAATTTTCAATATTTCTATATATAATATGACATAAAATGTTATCTATTCTCCACACAAATCCTAAACTACATAAATTTTATACAAGAACCATGGTGGCACTGTGGTGAGAATGCAGTATTGCAGGCTAACTCTGACAACTGCCAGGAGTTCAATCCTGACCTGCTTAAGGTTGACTCAGCCTTCCATCCTTCCAAGTTCAGTAAAATGAGGGCTCAGGATGTTGGGGGCAATGTGCTGACTCTGTAAACCACCCAGAGAGTGCTGTAAATCACTATGAAGTGGTATATAAGTCTAAGTGCTATTGCTAAAGAGTACCCAACTAAACAAATCAGTCAAAGCATTGCACTTTATATGTTTGTCTTTTGATGACCACATTTTGAATGCAATATTCATGATGAAAATAGGAATTGAATAGTTCTGTTTTTGTTTCTTATCTGTTACCCTTTTGTCATCTTCCTTGAGCAGCTGATATACTATTTTGTCTTTTATTATTAACATTAGTAAAATAAGTTATTCTGTTGCTCAGTATTTTTTTATTAACTGCATATCATCCTAAGCGTTACCTTTTCTTTTCTTATATATTTTGTGGTGACATATAACCACCAAAATGTAATAAACATTTTCAAAAAGGAAAAAAAAGACAGAAAAACCAACAATCATCATCTAGAAGAGGGGTTAGCAGAGCAGGCGTGACTTCAGATCAAAGCCCACCATTTGGAATGCAACTATTTCTTGAGTTAAAGTCACCATGATCAACCAACATTTCCAGTGCTAAGCAAAGTGATTATGAAGAGAACCATGCCTGGTGTTAATAACCTTTTTTAGCCAAGGATGATGAACAAAACACTGCAGTTATTAAGTGAACAGTGTTGTTATTCAAACAACCACATTACTTTTCTCCAAAGCACCTGTAGGCAGGACAAGAAGCAATAGACAGAAATTAATCAAGGAGAAAACCAACCTAGAACTAAGGATAAATTTCTTAATGGCAACAGCAATCAACCAATGAAATAATTTGTCTTCAGAAGTTGCGGGTGCTCAATCATTGAAGGTTTTTAGAAGAGCTTGGACAGCCATTTGTCTGAATTGGTATAGGGCTTCCTACTTGATCAGAGGGTTGGATTAGAAGACCTCCAAAGTCCCTTCCAATGTTGCTATTCTGTTAAATTCAGTTGAGGTCAACCACTTTCCAAGTTTGTTCTAGTATCCCACTTACTCAGATTTGTGCCACCGTTCTTCCTTCCTTCGCAACAATTGATTTCACAGACATCAAATGTTAGTTTTGTTTTAAAAAGAGTTAAACTGTAAAATTCCCCTTATGAACTGAAGTTTTATCAGTTAGTTCCTAACCAAGCGTGTACTGATATGTCATGTATTTTGGATGTTATGTTTCTATCTGTTGGTGCTTTTATTCATCAAATAACTTGCATATTCCTTAGAAAGTAACAAAGCTGAGAGGGGTGAATTAATATGCATTAGTTGTAACTAGAAATGGACATTTCTAGTGTCTTTGATTACTGGGCAAGTTTATTATGCTTTATTATTCCTTATGAAAGACATACAGGCCTTTCATTTTTTGAACATTTGGGAATGGAATAAGAGCTTTTGAAGCTGGGTTATTAGCATTCCTGACAATGCAGTTCATTTCTTCTACATATGGTATGTTATAACAATAAAATTACATCAGTACATGTTCCCTTCTGTTCTGATCATATTTGTTTATCAAATCCAGAATTGATAACCCTAAATACTGATTTGCTTTGCAAAGGGATTACTTGATTGGTATCCAAGTGCAGCTAATCTTGTCTATCTAGCAACATCTTCTCTCCTTCCCCAATTTATTTTCCAGCACAAGTAGATAGATATTGTATTGTCTTTTAGAATAACAAATCCAGTCAACCAGAATGGTTTTAATAACAAATCCAGTCAGTCAGAATAGCTTCTAATAATTCTAATTTTAAAAAATGTTCTCATTTTTGCATGAATAACAAATGAATCTATATACACACACACACACATTTTTCTTTGAGGGGGGAAGAAATGCAGAACCAATCTGTATAACATAAAATATACAGTAGATTGGCAGCATTTTAATTCTTTTTAAAAAAAGTATTAGGAAGTATGGCGATCATTGCCATAAAATTTGGAGTCAATCAGCCTTTAGACGGCTTAGATTTTAAATAATTTGTTAATAGGAAATCAATTGATCATTGCTAGATTAAAGAACTGATCAAACAATATAAAGTTAACCTTTTACCAGTTTTACTGATTATCCATTGAAGAGCTGTACGTTTTAAAAAACAGTTTGAATTTCTAAACGCTGCCAGGGTATCTTAAGATTCACCTCTTGTTTGTACATTGTTTAGCCTCTCCCTTCCCCTTTTTTACAATTGTTCAGGATTCTGGTAGATTTCTATATACTTAAGGCACCCATTTCAGCTTCCCTCCCTCTCCTACCCTGAACTTTTGTTTAAATTAAAATTGTGAGAATACCAGAGAATAATATTTTCCTCGGAGAAAAAAAAACTGTGTGTAGGTTATTTTTGTTAAAGTTGAATGGAAATTTTCCATTCTGTAGCTCTGCATAATTTTATTATGTAAAGCAAGCTAAAAGGGGGAAAAAAGTGTAGCTACAATATTAGTATGAAAGGTAAAAATAAATAAATAAATCAGGAAGAATTAGTTCAGATACAACCTCAAGCCTCAGAGCCTGTCAATATTTCATTCTTTATGAAGGCCAATATATAGTTTTCTCATTTTGTGTGTACTTATAGATAGATGAAGAAACTACACTGATTCTATCTGAAGTAAGTATTTGAATTCAGTGGGTCTTAGGTCCCACTAACTGGTTATAGAATTGCAACCTTGCCTTGATTAAAAGCAGAACATTTGCAAGAAGGAAGGCATGACTCAAAGAAGACCAAATAAATGATAGGGTCGAGGAGAGCAAGGCTATGGGAAACTAAATGACAGTACAGATTTATAAGAATCAATTCCTAAGTATCTGAAAGAAAAAGGACACTGTATTACTCTTAAATGGTTTAATACTGAAGTTATGATTTATTATATTCTGTTGGAATCGAGGTCATTTTGTTTTCCTATCACTGAACAAGTAGACTTTTCCTGAACGAGTAGACTGTTCATTTTTCCCATGTATTTATTCTCTTTAATTGTTGTAATGTCCTTGGGTAAATGCTTGAGGACTTCCATGTCAATGCCAATCCTATGTGGAACCCTATATTCCACATGAGCAACATACATATTTCAGGGATGCAGTGTGTGTTTGTGTTTGTTTGTGTGTGTGTGTGTGTGTGTGTGTGTGTGTGTGTGACAGAGAGAGAGAGAGAGAGAGAGAGAGAGAGAGGAGGGGGAGTGGAGAGACTGCTGAATGTTGTTGGAAATTGCACATTAGTTATATAGAGATCCTTGATATTAGATTAGCTCTGTTGTTGACTACATGCTGCCTGATCACAAAATATTGATACTAAACCAATAAAAAAAAATCAAGTTCCAGGCAACCCTAGTAAAGATGGGAGTTTTTTTTCCCTGCATCTCAAAATCACATAGAACATACTTTATTCTGTATAGATCTTAGCTTCTTGATCCTGTTATTTTCTTTCCTTATTGGGGTCTCCTTTCAAAGCTAGTTGCCATCTGTCTGAGAAAAAAGCTGCAGAATGACTGTCTAGGCCCGTGATGCCGAACCTATGGCACGGGTGCCACAGGTGGCACACAGAGACATCTTGCTGGGCACACAAGCTGTCTGCCAACTTACCTCCAGCTGAGCATGCACATGCGATTGAACATGCACTCATGCATGATTGCTGAGTCCCAGCTGGTCTTTGGGCCTCCACTGTGCATGTGCACAATTGTAGCAGGAAATCCAGCTGGTCTTTGGAGTTCTCCTGAGCATGCACACTTGATTGCTCACCTGTGCATGAGTGCCTGTGCACAACGTGCGTGCATTGAATGTGCAAAAGATGCATGCATGCGCAGATGATGTAGTTGCACATGCAGCACACGTGGAGGAGCCACATGCAAATGTGGATGGCATGTGCAAAGTGCATACTTTTTGGCACTCGGTAAGTAAAAGGTTTGCCACCACTGATCTATACCCATCTTTCAAACATTTTTGAATTAAAAAATTAGATCACATACAACTAGCGTACCTATTTTTAATCTGAAAAGAGTGTTTACTTTCTTTCTTGTCTATTTGCCTCATTATACAGAGAAGCAGCTACTGTATCAGTGAAGCCTTGGTATATTGGTGTGCAGGTGAATCATTACTATATTTATGGATTCTCAATATAACTAGTAAGATAATGGCTTCATTAGACCATATTGAGAGCATAGGTAACATCACTCATTTCACTTACCTCATTTTACATCCCCCCATCTCCCAAAATGTTTTAAATATAGAGCAAGCATTCACAATTTGACTAAATTTACCATTTGATCATACATGCATGAATAGGGCTAATGCTCACTGCTGCTACCAATACCATAACCCTGTATTAATCACTTCCTCTAGCACATGGAAGCAATGCATGCTGCTTTGTCAACATACAAAAGACAATCTCAATTTGTGTGTCCTCTATATCTAAATATGTGAGTTACGCTTCATACGAGTTATACAGCAAACTGCAAATCCTAGACAGAATGACAACTGTAACTTTTGTTTTCAGAGGCAATTATAGTTTCATTTCATCTTAACTGGTTGCCTTATTATTTCCAGTTCCCAAATGTCAAATTATATCAATTTACTAAAATAATTTAATAAGCCCTCCTTTATTTCACTTACATTAAACTGTTTTCAACAATTATCTCTAAACAGTTGTAAAATACATCCTGAACAAGAATTAGATTCTACCTTTCCTTTTTGAAGCAGCAGCTGCTTTTTTAAAAAAATTGTAACTACAACCTCTTTGAAGCAATATAGTTAGGTAGAATAAATAATCATGGGTAAGAAATGCATAAGCCACACCCCAGATCATAACTTATGATCAATGGAATACCCCAACATTTAGCAAAGCTAAGTGCCATCTGATCACACATGCATGAATAGTGTGAATGTGGGATATTCCAAAGTGAAGTCCATGAAGTGGGTAGAAGAGACAGGACCTATTCTAAATTCTATTT
>JANHFJ010000527.1:63714-74808 GCA_032468195.1 Cerberus rynchops | reverse complement strand
TTATTTTTTCTGCGAGCCAGATGAAATTCTCAAAAGAGCCACACCTGGCTCGCGAGCCATACGTTCCCGACCCCTGTGTTAGATGATCAGACCCCTAATAAAGATACTAAGGAGTCTCCTGCTGGTCTTAGTCCTCTTTATTTCCCACTACATTACATGGTGATGAGGGTGGGATTCTAAAGAGCAGATCGGGCAGAAATTACTAACCAATGGCAACAGAAAAAAAAAACCCAGACAAACAGCAGAATGTCTTCCACAACTTCAGCGATCATGTTTGCCCATACAACCCAAAGAAAGAAACATGGAGTGCATTCCTAATGAAGTTTGACTGTTTTCTGGATGCCAGCAACCTCAAAGATCTCCCTGACAAAAAGAAACAGTCTGTCTTCCTAAATTACTGCAACACGGACATATTTGCCATGGCGATCACCCTAGTGGCTGCTCAAGGGGTGAACAAAGTGCCCTGGACTATGCTGATGGAGAAACTAAAGGGTCACTTTGCACCCCAACCCTCAGAGATGTCCCACCAGCACACTTTCTACCAGAGGGACCAAGAGGAGGGGGAAACCATTTGTGACTTTATTGCAGCACTGAGAAAGTCAATCATACAGTCCGACTTTGCCGACCTAGACCACACGCTGTGAGACAGACTGGTCTGTGGACTGAGGGATGACAAATTATGGTGAAGGCTACTGGACAGGAGCTTTTTCATCCTCCTGGTAGCCATTGAGGAACGAAGCAACCAACAAGCCACAAGAAGGGAAAAAAGCGGTAACAGTGCACCACGGGGACTGCAAAGAAGGAGAGAACTCGGACTCCACAGAAGAAGGTGATGTTCAAGCCCACAAGGGAACCCAAGATGGCCACCAAGGGTTGCAGCACCACATGTGGGGTCTGTATCAGGAACCATGTCACGCAACAATGCAGATACCTGGCCACCCTTTGCTGGAGATGCAATAAAAAAGGACATCTATTCAGAGTCTGAAGAGCCAACATAGGGGGACCATCCAATGTCCCATTCCCACCACAGAGACCAGGTCAACCCAGATGAGGACAGACAAGACAAAGGACATCCAAAGAAGGCTGCTTCATAATAAAGACCTGGACTAACCAAACCACAGAAGCAACCCTCCCCCCGAGACCCAAGCCCAGGAGAGCTGGATGGGACAACTTCCCAGTCAAATACCCGGACTTCAAGGGAGAGCTAGCCATCATCATTGTCAGAGAGAGTCTCCAAAGCTTACTAGGGCTAGGCAGGTTCAATGCCCTAGGAATGGACATGCCCTCATGTCTTCCTTTGAATTCCATTTTATTGTTCGTGTATGTTCTTGAAAAGGAAGATTGTTGGGATAATGATGCAGTTGAAAAACCAGAATCTCTAATGTTGGAAAAAGCGACTTTATATATGAAGTCGCTTTTGCAGGCCAAGTACATTTTTTGCAGTTCTTTGCTCTAATTTTTGTTATGGTTAGCTAGAAATCAAACAGTATGTTCTCTTTTTCTCCCATTTGTCCTTCTTTCCAATTGTCCATGTCCTCTTTTGCTTTATTCCAATATCCAGCAACCCTATCTTTGGCTGAAATTGGAGAGATTTGTCTTCCAACCCACTCCTTTTTTTTTCTTGATACCAGACAATTGGAAGCTCTTATCTTCTCTAGAGTTTGCTCAATTCAGGACTCTCCTTTTCAACTTGGAGGACATGTATTTTTCATTCTTAGTAGTTTTAAATTTTTCTGTATTCCCTTCTCCAAACCAGTCTCCCTTTTCCTTGGAGTCAAAACTGCTAATGTAGCAGACTTTGAAGCTGAAATCTATGGTGTGTGAAATGGTTTCTACCCTTGAGGATATAGCAAATGGAACTGTCAAAAGAGGTTAGCAGTGTCAATATCTTCTGTTACATCCCCATGATTTTTTCATATTTAGGTGACCCTTTTAATAAATTAAGTATTCCAGCCTGCCCTTTCTACACTAGGAATCTAAATATACTATTTGTAAACTACTAGTCTCCTTTAGGTGAGAAGGGCAGTGTGATGAATAAATAAATAAAAAATATATTCCACCTTCTTCTTCTTCACCCAAACAAGATAGGGAAGATGGCAGGGCAGAGGTGAACGAATGGCAATTTGGGATGGGAGAAACTTCCAGAAGCAAGAACAAGTGAAGGAACACTAAATATGTTTTCAAAACAGCCTGAAGCTTCAGCCAAACAAGTATAGATCTGCTCTGTGCAAGTACAGGAAATGGACTAATGAACTTAGCATTCAATTTAAAAAAAAAAAGTTGTATGAAGGAAAGAAACCTTATACAAAACCAGACATGCTTCTCAATATTAATGGGGGAGGGGGCACTTTATGGTGCATTATTAAAATTTAAGGCATTTGAATGAAGATTTGAGGCAATCCAGCTATTCTTGAAGAGACTAACTAGTTTTACAATTTCTTTGAAGAAGCATAGCCTGTGAGCCAGGGGAAGCTGGGAAGCATTTGGCCACAAGCTATGATTGGCTTGAATTAGTGACATCTGAGTAGAGGAATGAACTGGGTTATTACAAGCAATTTGGACTCCAATAAAAAAAAAAGATTAGGGCAACGGTTTTGGTGGTGGTTCCATTAAGAATGGAAGAATTGCCATAAGGGAGCATTTGTTCTCTCACCATCTGACTATGGATGATAGGCAGCAGACAGATGGTGCTTTATATCCAAGAGCAGAAAAAGAGCTTTCAAAAAAAAACCATGGTTGCAAGTGTTGGCCTTTTATCAGAAAGGAGATGGTTGGTCAAGCCACAAAAAATAGCTGAGCGATCTGAAGTACAGAAGGGTGGAGAAAGAATGAAACGAACCCTCTTACAAAATTGGTTAGGGATCACCGGCCTGGCATTTAGAGTGTTGATTCATGGCAGATTTATACTAAATGCTATAGCTTTCCCTACGGGGAAGGCATGAAAAAACTTTAGTTGACATGTTGGTGAGTGGCATTGACAATGACAAACGTAGGCTTTACATCCATTAGATAAATTGCAAACAACATAGAAGTCTTACATGTATAGGCAAATTCAATTGGAGTTGGATGGTTTAAATAAATAATCATGCATAAGCAATAAGATCTGCCAGCAGTAGAACATAGGAAGCAAGCCCTCTCTATTTATCAGCCCCTGATTTTAAATCTTAAGCCTATTCCTCCCAACATTTTTGACCTAGATTGTTGTGGGCAATATGATGACACTAAAATGCTTAGAGAGGTCTGTAAAGCACTGTGAAGTGGTATATAGGTCTAAGTGCTATTGCTATTGTTATAGAATTCCAATGTCTCCCATTTCTTGTTTTCAAGTGTCCGACAATTTCAGACAACAGCCTAAAAGAAAAATAAAAGCAAAAAGAAAATGACAAACTGAAATTCTTGGTTTTGAAGAGAATATGTAGAAACATCATTCTAAAGATTTGAGAGGAAAGCCAATTCCTTTTTCTGTTCCACTTTGATGAGAGATATATTCTCTCATTATTATTCCAGATCTTAGGAAATCTCTATTCCATGCTTGTTAATTCCAAAATCCTTTTAAGGATATATTGACTTTTTTTTTCTTTTTCATTTTGTATCTCCAGGAGCATTGAAAAAGAATATTGGTGTGAAACCTTTATAATCATACATAATAGCAGAGAAGCAGCAAAATGCTCTAAGACAGATACATTGATTTACTGTTTCAGAAGCATTGTTTTTATGTGGTTTGTAAATTATACATTAGGGCAACAGATTCCAATTTGTTTACTTTGGGACGTTTATGCTCTTTCATACATTTTCATAGATCTTATGAATTCTAACACCTAAAACATATGGAAGTAGTTTAGTTATCTAAAAGAGGATATTACTTTCTATTGTGCTGATAATTGCTAAAGGTTAGAGTAGCTTATGGCGGTGATTAGGGAAACATTATGGGCTTTTCTTGAAATTAATATGCAGCAATGAGCATTTGGGCACTTCAAGTCTCAGGCAGACATTCAGGAACTGGTACATGATCTAAGTTAAAGACATTTTAAAAATTCTGAGCTTCAATTATATATGGGTGTGTGTGTGTGTGTGTGTGTGTGTGTGTGTGTGTGTGTGTGTGTGTGTGTGTGTGTGTGGTAAACATACTGGCTATTCACATTTTATGAAGTATTAAATCTAGTAATGTCTCCCCCTCCCTCTTTTTAAATTTCTGTTATCACATGTAAGGTTTTCAAACATGAGTCACATAAGATAATCATTTTAAATATACTATCCCTTATGTGTATCCCTTGAAATAAGTCATTTTTTCAGGATTGTCATGTTTTAACCATAAGTGGACAAAATGAGTCAGTTCACAGTGATGTATCACAAAAAGCCATTAGTATTTAAATTCAGAGGATGTTACATTACACAAAGGCATTTCTGAAGTAAATTTCATTGTGGCTAATAATATAATACTAACAAGATACTAAAATGCTATAATATGTAAAAGATACTGGAATTTATGATTGTTGAGTTGGTGATTGTTTGGCTTTGTGGATGTTGATGATGAGGGCGATCACATTTTCTTTCCAATGGATCATATACTTAACCCTAGCAGAACACCAATGGTTCACAAATCACAGGTTTGGAACCATCTAGCTAGCACACCCAACATCTGTCTTTCTGTTATTTTCTGTAAGTCTCAGAATGATGCAACAAGGTGTCAATAGGTAAACACCATTAGTGTTGGCCTTTTCTTTCATACAATGGTTTGAAGTGGCACTTTCTGAGTCAATATCCTAGACAGCTAGTTGAGTGACCATGAGCAACTTTATCAGTTTGCCTTCTGATAGCTTGTGGCTAGCCATTTCTTCTATTGCAAACCCTTTTATGAATGAGCAAGCTGCTTCTCTCTATGGAAACCCCTTTTTTTCTGAACCACAATGTTCTCTCAAAATTCCAAATGTATGCACTATCCTTAAAGGACTTTAATTATAAAGAACTGCAAAAGCAGCACTGAATTATTTTTGTTGTGGTCTGTGGCATAGATAAATATGCATTGAATATAGTGTGATGGAGCATGCAACCAATACAAATGTTCTTGTCTATATTTGTCATGGCAGCAGTATGATGCAGCCTTTAATCAAATACAACTCCAAATATTCTCTCATATTTATATAACGAAATGTTATACTAATATTTGTAATCTGTAGGGAAAATTTATGCAACTCTGTGTATGTTACGATCATAGGTTAAAAGAAGAAAAAGAAAACTATTCTTGCCTTTCAAAATTTAAAACTAACAAAGGAAAACAATTATCTAACTAGCATGCAAAAGGCACTTCTTTGTTTTTACGCTTATAACATTTTAATAAAGCATTTATAAAAATACTATAGAAACTAGGATAAGTTGAGGATAGCATGTATTTGGCTTTTTTTAACTAAAAGAAAGCTGTCAATATCTGACTGGAGAAAAGATGAATATATCATGTTGACAGCTGCAACTGAAGACTAAAGAAAACAAGTACAAGCAAAAATAGCAAGTGAAGGATTGCTACTTGGGTTGCAGTCCTATGCTGCAGATTCAGGAGAATTGCTTTTCAAACACACACACACACACACACACACACACACACAATTACAGTATTGCAATACCATTTAATTGATTTTAAGATAAATTTTCTCTAAAGCTGTTCTAAAATAGGAATTTATTTTCTGGAAAAAAAAAACAAGCAAGGGAAAATGAAGGAGGAGGGATGATGGGGAAGGAGAAGAAGTAGAAGAGGACCAGGAAAGGAGGAAGGTGGCTTCTCTTTGTTGCTAAAAATGGGATAGAAGAGTATTGCTTCCCAAACACTTTTAAAGACACGTTTTACATAAACATCATTGAATGAAGCATACGCCTTCCAAGTTTGGTACACTTTAATTTTTATCCGGTTCAAGTCATTTCACACATTACAAGAAGTCCTGGAGATATGAGTAATAAATTACAACTGGTGCTTCATGTTCTGACCAAATCAGCATCCCCACACTGATATGAACATGGTCTGGATGCTTGGCAACCAATTCACATTGATCCTGTATGTAACAATACTGAAGGTTTCTGACATCTTACTTTCCCTTCAGAGCAGAACAAGCATAACATCAAGCACTCTTTTGTAGCACTGCTAAATACCTGAGAGGGGCAATACATAGAATCTGAAAAATAAGGCTTATCAGCCTAGCAGCTTTGCAGCTAGTATATATTGTTCTGTTTAAGATGCTTGACTCAGACTAGGGATGTCCAGATTCAATCCCTGCTTAATCCATGAAGTTCTTGGCTGACTTGGGCCAAGTTACTGTTTCTCAGTGCAACATATCCGTCAGTGTGGTTGTAGTGGGATAAGCCATCATGCATATGTCAGAGTTTGCAACAGCAATCATATTCAGAAGCACACACAAGTAAATGAATTCAACAGGATCCAATTATATATAAGAAACTTCTCTTCATATATATAATATAACATGAAGTAAGTATACAATACCAAAAGCTCTTTCAATGTGGTAGAAAGAAGAAATAGCAAGCAAAACACAAGCAGAGGAGAAGAGTTTCAATTTCAGCTCAGAACTCAGTATGGCATGTTCACATTTCTGTTTCAGTTTCAGAGCTGCAGAGCTAAGCCATTCACAGGCTCCTTGCTGTCTTCAGCAATTACTGTTTCAGTTTCCAACAGCTCCCATTGGCTGACTTAGTTGCCATGTTTCTTACAAGTCATGAACTCTCATATACTGACAGAATATCCTGAGGAAATATAGTTTTATTGGTGAAATAAATAAATGCCATGAAAAAAATGTTACAAATACAAATAAGCATTTCTTCCATTCACTTATCAAATCAAATCAATATTTATTACAGCCATACTCCAGCATACTATTAAGTTACTTATGTTTTTTTCTCCTTAGAAGTTTTTATGGGACTCTAAGATGAACATGGCACTTCTGAGTCCACAGTATTTTACACATATGCTGACCCAATTTGCCATCCACAAAGTTATTCTGAAATGCGTACAATGTGCATTTAATTGTATACAGAGATAAACATTTCTGCAGATTTTTTTTAAAAAAGAAATCAACAGGTAAAACTATCTAACTACAATAATCTCACATTAACACAGATTTGATTTTTTTTACCAATTCACATCTGTACAATACTGTTTAAGAAGTTCTATATTTACTTTAAGCCAAGAAAAGTAGAAGCTGATTTGAAAAAAACATAATTAAATACTAAAAAAGAAAGTTCTTTGTGCTTTTGTTTTACTGTTGCTGCTGTTTATTACATCCATGATGAAACTTTGCTTACAAGGATCAGCTAGGGCAGGGGTCTCAGCGTCTTGTTGTCATCACATGACGTATTGTGACTTTTTCCCCCTTTGCTAAACCAATGGTGGGCATGGCCAGTGTGTGACACATCTGGCCTGTGGGTTATTAATTTGACACCTCTGACCTAGGGTGAAAGATTAGTAATACTCCTTTTTTTACTTTACACCGATTAATACAATGATTGTTTGGTTGATTTGGTTGACTGGTTTTTTGCATTTTGAACAGGGTGTGGTATACAAAGCTATGCTAATGTGAGCAAAAGCGAAAACTCTGTGATTGTGCCTGTTTCCTAGATTTTAGCTTCTTACCACTGTGCAGTTTTGTATCTTACACATTTCCTATTCAGCAGTATTCTGCACACTGCAAACTTGGTTTATAGGATGAAGAGGAATATGGGTAATGTTTCGTTCTGTGGCTGAAAATAGTGGAATCATGTGACTTAATTAGATCTTGGTTTTATACTACGTTTCTCTGTGTATGCATCTTTGTAATTTTATCCACAGTTTCACTTGATCACCTTGTTTATTTTCCACATATGTTTAAACTTGCACGCACATAAATATACAGTGTGTTATATAAACTGACACAAAATATGAGATCCATATGTGATGTGTAATTAATGTACATAAATACACATTCAAAAGGATCACACAAAATAGGACAGTTTATGATGAAGGTTTACAGAGACAAACATGTTTTGTTTTGCCTTTTTTAGTTTTCTTAACTCTACTGTATGCTGTTGTCTTTCATTCTAAAAGAAGTGTGTCATGTTGATGCTGTTACCTTGCCATTACCATGTAGATGCCGATACTTTTCATCCTTGCACTGACTTGCTGCTTTTTCACATTTTATATTCTTGCATTGCTGAGTTTTTGAAAATATAAAGGAAGATGTGCCCTTACAAATCAGAGTAGATTAAGTTATTCATCCTCACACTTTTAAATGTACAAGTAGTCCTTATTTAAAGGTAGTCCTACATAGATATAATTATATATCTAAGATATATGACTTATCACTTTGTTGTTTGTAGGTACACTAATAACTTATGCACCAGAAACAAATTCCTTGTGTGTCCAATCACACTTGGCTAAAGAATTCTATCCTATTTAGTAACCACAGTTAAAACTAGCAACTCAGTTGTTAAGCAAATTGGTTGCTAAGTAAAACTACAACTGTGTTTATGATCTTATTTCAACTTTCCTTTGCTTTACAGACCTGCAGAGATCATAGCAATAGCAATAATACTTAGACTTATATACTGTTTCACAGTGCTTTACAGCCCTCTCTAAGTGGTTTACAGACTCAGCCCATTGCCCCAACAATCAGGGTCCTCATTTTATCTAGGATGGAAGGATCAGTCAACCTTGAGCCTGGTGAAATTCGACTGCCAAATTTCAGGCAGCCAGCAGTCAGCAGAAGTAGCCTGCAGTACTGTATTCTAACCACTGTGCCACCACGGCTGATAAATGTAGGAACGGATTGCAAAGTTATTATTTCAACACCATTGTAACTGCAAATGATCACTAAACAATACAATCACTAAATGAGGACTAAACTAAATGACATACCATGATTTTCAGATTCATAAAACACATGTATTCCAAATCAAACCAATCACACTTTGATAAAGTGTTGTATATTGTTTGAGCCCAGCTATAATCATTGCATGTTCGTTGTCAAGAATAGTCCTAGGATCCTATTTTCTAGGAGAAGACCTAGAGAAATACACTTATGTCCATGAGAAAGAAGTTAGAAAAGTTGGCTACAGATGAATGTACACTTTGTCATCAAGGGTTTTAAAGGAAAATGACCAATGAGTATATAAATTCTTGCTGAATTCTGTGTGAAAATACATAGCATGAATGTGCTTAAGAGTATAATACAAATGCCTGGTTCACACAGAACATTCAGGTGTAAGGCAACTTAGTTTTAGATAATCACAATATATGAATATTCTCACTCCACCTTTTCTGTTTCAAGAAGCTTTTGAACATCATGTTAAACCAAATAAGGCAAACCATATTACAGTATGTGTTTCTGTAACATGCAAATAAGAGCAAAATAATTAGTTGGTGAGTTATCTATTGTTGTAGATCATATAGTACATGTTAAGTATCCTCTCTGCAAGACCCAGTACCATGGAAAGTAATCCTCAGATATTTGAAATGTTGACTTCATTAATACAACATTTTTTTCAAATGTCAAGATTTTTTTCCCTGTTCATTGATTTCCATTTTGGATAAACTGTTCCTTTGCTGGGACCCACAGTGCTCACCTCAGGTCCAGTTCTGTCCCAGAACAGATTGTTACTGTACATATCCATATTGTAATAAATTTGCTAGGTATTTGTCCACAAACTTAATTGAGTGGATATCCTAAGTAAATTGTTCAACTAAAGAGGGAATATTTATTTATTTATTATTTATTAAAGGAGTTAAAAAGCAACAAGGCTGAAATATACTGTGATTTTACATTTCTTGGTGTTAGTTCAGAACAGATAATGCCCATTGATGCTTTATCTTATTCTGAAGAGGTGTTATGATAGAGATTTTTTTAATTAGGGATACCAGACAAAAGTCAATAATCATGTCTCTCAATTTGTCCCAGAGTTTAAGGTTGGGATTAAATCAAAGGAGGCTTTAAATATGATAAATATCATAGAAAACATCCCTGTGGAAATATATTTTTCAACTGAATGTTAGAAAATTATATATATATATATATAGTAGTTATTTAAGCTGCTATTTCTATGCCACTTCAATCAAATCTCATTTCTGAAAATCCTGTTAGTTCTCCATTGATCAGCAATGCAGATGTTTGCTAGTGGTATGTAAGAGTCTGGTGGAAGATTGTTAAATTGCTCTCTTTTGTTCCCTTTGATTATTTTTTATTATTTTATTATTTTATTGATGCAGTAATGGCTTCTTCCCAGGGTTGTTTGATCTACATTAGTAAAAGGAAAATCAAGACTTGTATAATTGGCTTTACATGGACTGCTCTTGAAGATCACCAGAAATTTCAATCGGGGTGCAAAATGCAAGTTACCTACATGTTTTTAGGACAGTCTCCTTCCTGTCATTTAACACTTGTGCTGCAGAGATGCATATTATTCAAGATGCTGGTTGTTAAACCCTATATCTGTGATGGTTAACCTATGCCACAGGTGCCACAGGTGGCACATAGAGCCATCTTGTTGGGCACACAAGCTGTCAGTCAACTTACCTCCAGTTGAGCATGTCCATGCAATTGTACACGCACGCATGCATGATTGCAGAGACCCAGATGGTCTTCAGGCCTCTGCTGTGTATGCGCGCAATTGCAGCAGGAAATTCAGCTAGTCTTTGGAGCTGTCCTGAGCATGCACACATAGTTGCTCATGTGTGCATGAGTGCCTGCGCACAACATGTGTGCATTGCACATGCAAAAGCTGCATACATGCACAGATGGTGTGGTTGCACATGCAGCACATGTGGAGGAGCCACACACAAGTGTAGATGGCACATGCAAAGCACGTACTTTTCAGCACTCGGTAAGTAAAAGATTTGCCACCACTGCCCTATGTGTTTCAGTGCATGTGGATCTATAAAATCAGACAGATTTTTGCTGCCTAATCTAAGCAGAGAGCACCTGTTGTAGTTCCCATCTACTGGGAGATATCTCTGAAAGGAACTTGACCAGGGCTATTCTGTGTAGGAATTCCCATCTTCTGGAGCAAGTGGTTGCAAAGAAAGGACGCTCCCACATAGAAAAAACCCCTTTCAAGGGTTAGCTC
>JANHFJ010000522.1:132248-152581 GCA_032468195.1 Cerberus rynchops | reverse complement strand
ATTGATAGATAAGATCAGGGAATGGCTGCTGCTGATTCTACCCAGTCATCTTTATCGTCCTTTGTCAGCCCTAGCTGTTGCAGAAAATAGGTGAAGAAAACTGATTTTGGAAGATAAAGAAGAGCCTTTCTTTGAAATGACTGAATAATGTAACAAGATGTTACATTAGAGAGCCTGTTTATTGGGTGCTACATACTGGCTGTAGTTAGTTTAATGAGTTATTTCAGTTGTATATACAGTTGTATATATAGTTGTATATTTGTAACCATAGGTTTTAGCAAAATTAGTGTAATACTAGCCTTTTCTTTATGGTATCCCACCTTTTTTATATTTCTCATCCCAATTTTGTTTTGTTTTTAGGGCCCCATGAGCCCCTTTTTTGGCATTACCTCAAATAGTTCATAGCCAGATATTATTGTTTCAAAATGGTGTCAAAAGCGTCCAATGCATGGTTGCTAATCAGCTGGTTAAGGCAATAAGGCGCTCATACTGTAAATATACACATACACATATACATATCGTATTTTTCTCTGTATAAGATGCTACGGTATATAAGACACACATTAATATTAGTGGAAAACAAAAAAAATCTGCGTCCCAGAAATTTTTCTCCCTCCATCCCATTTTAAGCTTCCTTAAAAAGCCTTACAAGGAAAGGAGTTGACAGCTCCCCCCCTTTATTTCCCCAAATATTAGTCATAAGAAAAGGCTCCCAGAAAAACAAGAAAAATCAAACTGCTAAAGAAACCTGCTTGAGGCTCATTCCAGCCAGCTAAAAGAAACTTTGCAACAAGAAAAGAGCTACCATGCTTAGTGATAATGACCCTGTTGAAAATGGAAGCCAGACGGACTTTCAGCCCTATTCACAAGCAGGCACACAGAACAGGTAGAAAACCCATTCAAGACAGGATATTTCAAAATCTTCCCATGGCAAGATTTGGCAGTTAACAAAACACTTAAAACGACTTAAAATGCATATGTTCTTGGTCTAGTCATGTTATGATTTAACCAATTGTGTTTGGAATTATTTTGATTCATCATACTGTATATATTGATTGGTCTATAATGCTTGTTTGGGAAACCAGAAAGGTTTTAAAATTACTTGTTTTTAATAAGAATAGGGCTAATGTGAGAAAATAAATGTGTAAAGAATTTTTCATAAGATAGGAGATTTCTTTTTCACAAAAGTTTATAGATTTATAGAATGGAAAATGTCATGACTCTACAAGAGATGGTAACAAGATAAATGTATAGATTTAATTGCATAATCATTAAATGTGGATTTTAGCTGAGAAGAAAGACATTTCTTAGATGTTCTCTGAATCAGGGTTTGTCCTGAGTCTCATCTGCCCCTACTTAGGCTAGCTGTATGCTCACTTGTATTTCTTCTTTCAATTCTCATCGTGCTGGTTTTATTGATATTCTATCTCCTGTATAGCAGAACTACTATTACTTACGTGAGTGCAATTTTATGTTTCTCTCTTTCTCTTTCTTCTGTCTTGTTTACAGGTGAACATTAACCCTATGAAAATAAGTTCTGTCAATGAAAAATGCATGTTTTAGACCTGTTAACTGACAGTGATTTTTAGACATCCGTAATATTTTACTCCCCCACTTCCCCCAAATTAAAGTAGATTCACTAATTCTTAACAGGGCTTCTAAGTGGACATAGGTGTGGCTGCAGGTTACTAACTACTTTCAAGATAAATTCAAATAGATTATTTTTTACAGTCTCTTTCCCTTTGCTGGAACTACTGAGACTTGAAAATATATTCCTTGACTTGGGATTGTATTAAGATATGACTTTGAAACCCAGCATGCCTTTATTGGAGACTATTCTGGACAGATCACTCTGTTGAAGCTAGAACAGAGCACCAGTTCAGTGATCACAACTCTCAAGGGTCATGAAGGTAACTTGTTTTTCAATTAAATGAAGCTCAACTTTTTCTTTCTTTTTTATAAAAAAGGAAACATTAGAGATGCAACTTGATCCTTAATGTTGTAGTGAGACACCACTATGCTCTCAAAGTCAGACTATTGCTTCAGCTGAAAATTTTAATGGAGGCTGATTCAATTTTTTTAAGTATTTGGTAGTCATACCCCAATATCCAGTATATTTTTCCGCTATAAGTTTGGATCAACTGTAGCATCAGGTCCATAACAGTGTATTCTAATATTCAAGACAAAGATTATCAAAAGATGAATAATGGTGGCCATACTTTCTCCATCTAATATGTGGCTGGCATAGCTCATAACTGCTGATCGAAGCAATTGCCTCTTTATAATATCAAATGTTCATTCCAAATGGGTTAAACATCATACCGGTACTTAAACATGAAGATTTAAAACTGCAGTATTTCATCGTAGTAATTACTGAAATTGTTAATTCCAGTGGGCTGCCATGAGGAAATATAGCTTGAAATTTTAATTAAACATTTATGTTAATTATTGTTTGATCAGTTTTTAAAAAAATATTTTAAAAGCAATAAAATAAATCTAACCAAGTCTGAAATGAATGTTTTATTGAACAGTAAAATCCTAATATACATAAATATATTGATATTAAAATGTTTTACATGTTTGCATAAAGCAAAGCAATGAATTAGCTCTCCTGTAAATTAGGCATGCAATCTTGATTCTTTAAAAAATTCTTACTAGATTTTATGCACTTGTTTTTCAAGATAGCAAATTAATTTTGAATTACAACTTTGAAATGAATTTTCTTTCGAATTAAGGTAAATATATTCCAGGATAATGTTTCGGGTTCCAACCTGGGTCGGTCATTGAGACCAGAGATTTAAGTCTTCCAATTTTCGGATTCATGATGGACCTCATCTTCAGGAAATTTATCAGAATGGTAGAGAGAAGTTACTAGAATGGTAGAGAGAATTTCCTTGACGACGGTTTCCAGCATGAATCCAAAAGCTCAAAAGACTAAACCTCTGGTCCCGGTGACCAACCCACATTGGATCCTTTACAATCCCGGTGACCGACCCACATTGGATCCTTTACAATCTAGCATTGTGTCTAACTTTTTAATGACCAGACTAAACCTCTGGTCCCGGTGACCGACCCACATTGGATCCTTTACAATCTAGCATTGTGTCTAACTTTTTAATGTGTTTATCCTATAATATTTTTATCCAATAAGTGTTAAAACAAATTCTTCAAATACATTTGTTAAATGCTGAGTAATACTTTGATTACTTTTCACCCATTGGATAACCTTCTAAACTTGAGCCGTGGACTTTATTCCCACTATTGTGTCTGTCAAGAGTATTCATCTTCTAAAATTCATCCTGAATCTGCTTGCAACTTTGAGTGAATTGTATCTTATACACTTATTATTTTTACTTAATTCATCAGAAAGGATTTTCCCTTTTATTAGCCATTTTCTGATCTTCAACACATGTAGCACATACCATCATTTTTAGTAGCATTTCAGGCTACTAAATGTCAGGCAATTTCAAGGCAACTAAATCAAATAATGTTTTAAAACATGGCAAAACTTTGAACTTGAACTGAAGGTGAAAGAGCCTTCTTGGTCCTTACCAAGACTCCACTGTGTCTTGACCAAGATTTACAAGCAATCCTATGTTAGCAGTGATGAAGTCTGCATGTAATAAATATATAAATGATGGAGATAGATCTGAATCCAGTTGCGGTCATATTACCATTATCGGTTAAACTGAAACAGAATACCCCAACCCATTCCTAATATTGATATTCTCATATATATCAAATTCAGAAAGATTCAATTAATACTTTTAGAGGCAACATAAGCCCCACCGGAACTGGGTACATGTCAATTGGCTTTCCATCTACACAACTATTATCATGCCTGAATTAAATTTTATTTTGCTAAAATTGTCTACATTATTTTCATTAGCTTCCCTGAATGTAGTAGATAGAAACAAGATTAGATTTGTTTATTCCTATACTGATGACATTCTAACTAAGCCTGCTGTGTGATTGCATCAGTTGCAAATCCATACTAAAAACACACAACACACCTGTGAACTTCCATCTTTGCAAAAAAAAAAAAATTCTTTATACAATTCATTACCAAATTCAAACATTGATCCAAAACAACTGATTACTTATATCAGATTAAAAAAATTAATGTCATTGAAAAACATTGCTTTCTCCTCCGAAAACAATTCTCATACCAATTTCTGTTCAGTTAACTGTCCATTTTATCTTTATTAACCTAACAGCTTCCTCTTGCAGCTCCCTACACTTTTTAAATTCTGGTTAACCCACAACAAAACAATTCGTTCCAGCTGGTGTTTTCTTCTTCATGGTCACCTGTTCTGCCATATACAAGTACTTATTTTGCTACCCCAAACTTTATCTCATAACATACATATACATAAATCCAGTCAATTATGGTTTATTTTGGAAAAATGTTTGTGAAGCCATGTTTTGATATGTATGTGAATCCAGCCTTAGAACATTTACTTTTTTTCCCACAATCAGAGACTTGAGTCTTTCAACCATTCACTTATACTCTGTAGTGACTTTCTTTTTAAGTTCTCCATTTTAGTGGGGTAGCAAAGTTTTCTTTGAAGCTGCAAATTCTAAGATGCAATTAGCACCTAGTGCTTTTATGCAATTGTTTATCCAGAGGGGGAAAACGTGTTTAATGACATGAAAGACCCTTACAGGGACTATGTGAGCTGAAGTTAAGAAATCATGCGATTCTAAGTAGTGTTGGGCTGTGTGATTATTGACATAACTTCTCAAAAATTTACAAAACTAAATTTATAATAGGAATATTAATATTCTACCAGAAATATAAACCAATTTTGAACTGAATGTTTTTAATTAAAAAGTTAAATGTCCAAAGAAAGCCAAGGCTATGCTTTCCATTATTTCAGAGTACAGAACACAAAATAATGGTTTAAATTACAGGGAGGCAAATTATGATTGAATGTCAGGAAAAATGTTTTTACAGTAGGAGTGGTTTGAGGTCAGAATCACCTGTTAAGAGAAGTGGTGGGATATGTTCAAATGAAGCTAGACAATATCTGTCTAAGATGCTTTACTTTGGATTCCTGTACTGAATGGCCAACCTCTTCCAGTTGAATGATCACTTCATTCTAAACTTTCCTTGTGTTTGAACTATATAAACACTAGATGTCAGACTTTCAAGTGTTGAGTCTCAGCCAGTTTTCATGATAACTGATTTACTTAATTTCCTGTCAACTAGTCAGCAGCAGCATTGAATTCACCCAATTTTTACTGTATTATTAAATCCTAATAAAGAGATTTGCTAATTTCTGGAGAATATTGTTTCTTAAGACTATAACATAACAAAAGAAGAGATTTACAAACAATTGGGCTTTTAAAAAATGATTTCTTCCCTATCTCTTGTTTAATATCCTTTCTATTGTTTTTTTTTATTCATCTAATGCTAATTACCTTTATCAGATTTTTATTGCCATACACTGGCATGTACCTTCTTAGGGTAGTTAACCTTTTCTGCTGAGGTAGGATGAGCCACCACTTAGCACACAGAGGTTGCAGAAGACTTGACTAAGGCAATCTACCAGTAAAATGCTATTTAGATACAGTTTCTGGTGTCAAATGTTGGGGCACAACTATCCCATACTGTGTTGCTGCATTGCCTGCTTTCCTCTAAGGAGTTGACAGTGCTTTATTTATAGTTTCCAGCATGGAAACTATATTTATTGTTTTCTGCACTTCTGTCCAGGCCCTTATTTCAATTAAACCCCAGATGTGAAAACCAAGATCATATAATAATTTTCCAAATCCCTGGTACCTACTGGCTATGTTTTTTGAGTTGAGAGGTATGTGGAATGCTAGCATAAGCACTAATATAGGTTTAATATCATTATTTAGACAATGCAAATGCTCCCTTAACATAAGAAATACCCTTCCCAGTTTCTGAGTTTTCCCATATATGTCATAATGCTTTTATAGATGAATATACTTTTATTTGTCTTATAGAGATCCAATTTGGTTAAAAGGTATTAATTGAAACATTTGTTTGTTTGTTTATAGTATAACTTGGGTTTCCCCCCCCCCATGTGGCATATAAATAGTTTATATGGGTCTCCAGTTGTTAATTCTCATAATTCTATAGGATCGATTATAGCAAATTGAAATTACTTCTGAATGAGTTCATTCTAAATTACCTAATGGTTTAATTAAACTAAGGATTTTAGTTGAGTTTTCTTTATTTTAATTTGGCTCTTTAACCAACACAGCACTTGCTTCACGTCTATCATTCTTCAGTTTATTAAAAAAGATAGGGGAAGGAATGAAACTTTGTTTAAGGTAAGCATTGATCTTGCATATGGAGGCACATTTCAACTTACATTGTCATTACTACCTTGTTTCAGTTGAAATGGATTGAGAGAAATTGTACCTTTGAAAGGTCTCTTCCAGTATTTTAATTGATTTTAGGGTTTTTTTTTTAATGGATATGCATGTTGCCATAAATGAAATTTGTGAAAGTCTGTAAAATGTTAAAAACATTCTGTAATGTTTTAACTATAAAATTTTTAATAATTCTTATTTTACCAGGAAATAAACAATTTCCCCATAACTACAGTTAATTTGTAATTCAGAGATATTAAAATAGCTTAAGTTTAGCAGCTGAAGAAGATTGAGATCTCTGTTTTCTGTGAAGAATTTGTTTTAAAAATGTTCCAAGGTAAAAATACAACTTCAGCGTAGATCTTTTTTAATGAGAAAAAAATTTCTCCACTTTGTGCTCTATCATGTTTTCCTTTTAGCTGTTTCATTTTGCTTCAATAAAAGTACCCCTTTAAAAGACAAATTGCATAGGACTTCTGTTCTGTAGTTCATCCAGAAAGTGTACATTTGTTAACATTTTACCCTTCTCCTCTCCCCACCCTCACCCCATATGTATAGGAAGTATTTCTTCTTTGTGGTGGGATCCTGTTCAGCGATTACTCTTCTCTGGAGCATCTGACAACAGCATAATCATGTGGGACATTGGTGGAAGAAGAGGTCGGACCCTGCTTCTTCAAGGTCATCAGTATGTAGCAAATTTGTTTCCTAGTGTGTATTAATTCTGATTAGCCTTTGGTGTTAACGTGGGAATGGAGGATTTATTTGCTTCCCTTTTCTGTTAGCCACAAATCAACTAAGAATTTTGTATAGTGTTGTTTCTAAATGTTATTGCATTATGCTGTTTTGATAATCTTCAAAAGCACATGACGTTTGAGGTAAACCTGATGCGTTAGATCAGGAGTGTCAAATTCAAGGAGTTTTTAGATCTGATCCATTCTAGAAACAGCTAAGGACTGGCCAGTGGTGTCTCTGCCAGTGAAACTCAGGTCTGGAGGGCCACATGACCTCCGTTTTCAGCTGCGATGACTCCTGCAACCCTCTGCTAGTGAAAACTGAGCTCGAGAGATCTGCACGCGGCCCTCCCAAGCTCTGTTTTTGCTGGCAGAGTGCTTGGGCCACCACAGGCACCCCAACACAAGTGACGTCAACCTGGCCATGTCCACCTGGCCCCCGAGGTCCAACAACCCTGATTTGAAACCCTCAATGAAACTGAGTTTGACATGCCTGCTTTAGATCTTTGTGTCTTAGTTTTACCTAGTCATATCTTACATCTTAGTGCAGGCACGTAGCATGTTGATAGAAAAGCATGTGACATATGCAAATAAATTGCAGTGATCCAGAAGAATGCAGTGGATTTCTTCTGCAATTAAGGTATTTCCTGAAGATACATGACAGACACTTTTTTTATTTGTTAATTCCCCAAGTGTCAATAAAGGCTCTTGCTTCATTAGTGTCTTCTCCTTCATTAGTGTCTTCTTCCTTCATTAAGGAACAGTGCAATGCTAATGACCATCCCCATGCTCCCCCAAAAGACTAAATTTTGGAAGTTCTGTTTATGCAAAACCCTTCTTTTACAAAACACATTATCACCATTTATTAAATACTTCATTCTTACAAACCTAACAGTACATTAGCAAACATTTAAGCCACTTAATATTTTTCTTCATGTATGAATAAACAGTGTCTCCACTAAACAGCAGGACAAAGAATTATTCTCTCTTGTTGAGGAACGCAAAAATATTAAAAGATCAGAATACTTTATCAAAAATTGCAGAATTTGAGCCAACAGCTGCTTTACTGGATCAGTACAATAATTTACCAGCTGAACCAAGAGTTTTGCACTAGCTCTTTGCACCAAGAATTACAAAAATGTATTCCTCAAAGCCTTTTTTGTCCTTTAGGACCTGTTTGAAATATGTGGAAAGATGACAGCAATACCTTTTTTTAATCTGGCGTTTTCCAAGTGTGCTAGACTACAGCTTCCATAACTACTGGCCATTCTGACTAGGAATCCCGAGTTTATAGTCTGCTATTTTTGGTAGCAATATGTTTGGAAAGACTGTTATACATGTAAAGCTACAATCTATGCAATATAAAACTAACATGCAAATTAATAATATTTTAAAAAATCCAGGTATGCAGTTTTATATTTGAAAATGTTCTGAGCAAGCATTCAGACTCACAAGATTTCAATAGTTTTAAGTCAAACATGCAAAACGTGAATGTTACCTAACTTTATCATCTAGCTGGTTGTTTTTTTCTTTACAGTGACAAGGTACAGGCCCTCTGTTACCTCCAGCTCACCCGACAACTGGTTTCTTGTTCAGCAGATGGAGGGATCACAGTCTGGAATATGGATATTAGTAGAGAAGAGGTAGTAACAAAATTTTATTTGTTTATGTCAAAAGGAGAAATTAAAACCTAATATCCCCTAATTATAACATTCCTGTATTCTGTTAACTCACAGCTAATTAGTCAAATGTAGCAATTAACCAGGAAAGGCATACTGGAGTAATATTTTGGAAAATAAAGTGGGAGTGAGGAAAATTACTCAGGTATAATGTCCTTTGGAATTGGAATCACCTTATCCTAGTTGTCAGATCATTGTCTTTTAAGAAGCTTTTATGTTAAGAAACTTTAAATATTTTTAAATAAATTTAAAATGTTTCTAAAGATAAAATTGAAATCGTACTGAAGTATAACATCGACACATCTCTTAGTATCTCAAATATTTAGCATGTAGGTCAAAACTTAGATTGTATGCTGTAAAATAATACAATATACAATCCAACATATTTGTTATCCTCCCCCTTAATAGAAACATTTGAGAAATGTTGGTATCTGGAAATAACATTGGTTTTCTATATTAAATAAAATTTTAAACAAGAAAAAATATTAAAAGATGTATTGCCATTACATTATCAAGATTAGCGTTCAAGGCCAGAATAGGACTGAAAATGCTGTGAGGTCACCATTGTGTTAGTGTATACTAACCAAAAATCGGAAGGAGTCTTATTTCAGATTAACATTTTATTCAAATTAACTCCCTTAATTAGAAGCATTGTGTATATTTGATGAAATTTCTGGTATCTTATGTCTTTGAATAAAATTAGTTAGATTACCAGGCATTCAAAAATGCTTGCTGGCTGCACCTGTAATTTCAGTTGCTCAGCCCTTTTTCCATACCTAAAATGTCTTGTTAAAAATAATTGGTTGTTTTGGAAGAATTGATTTATAAGGCAATAAATTGTGGAAAATCCTAGTCTCTATATGATTTTCCAAAAGCTCTGTTTCAGTGAGACCAAGATTAAAAACCCCCAGCCCTTATACAGAAGAATTGACAAATTAATTGATTAAATAACAGCGAAAAAGACATATTTAATGTCACATTATGAGTGAAAGTAGACGGCATAATGGTTTGCTTGTAGAAAACCTCCGCTTTTCAGTTACCGAGTACTTTTTCTTAATCATCCAAACCCTGAAAAAATAGAAGTCCTTAACCCCCTACAGGAAGGTAATTGTTGAAGTGTAACAAAAGCATATTTCTCAATGTGGTGAAGTGAAAACTGCGTCATAACAACTTACTTGTAGGAGGCATCTGTGAGCCATCTTTAGTGACCTCATCTATACCATTTAAGACTATATTGCTCTAATTAGATCTGAGAGGAAGCAAATTTTATCAAGCACTCTTACTTCCAAGGACACTGCTGTAATAGCTTTTATCTGTGATAAATAAAAAAGTTATACTTTAATTCCAGTTAACATTTTTAAAGCCGAGGAGTTCTTTTTTTATTTTTTCAGAATGACATATTTAAGTTTTCTGTCATCTCTTTTTTCCAGGCCCCACAGTGGTTAGAAAGTGATTCTTGTCAGAAATGTGAACAGCCATTTTTCTGGAATATAAAACAGATGTGGGATACAAAGACCCTGGGTCTGAGGCAGGTAAGAAGCCAGCAGGGTTTTATTTATAACTATATGAAAGCTAAAGAAGTTAATAATTAGGTTGTATCTTTTTGAAATAGTTCTTGATTCCCATGCATACTCCCTTCTCATCTTTCATGGCCTTTTAGAGCAATGTCGTTCTTATCTATTTTAATTTAACCATTATGGGTTATGTACAAATCTATAATGTTCATTATGATTTTGCTTATTAACTCTGATTTTTATCTGGGATAGTTTTAGGCTGCTGTCTTTAGGAGATTAAGCAGGATAGGCCTACAGAAATAGTAGGCTTCTTTGATGAAAGTTCACTGAATACACAGTTGAACGAGTTTGACTGAAAACATGAGAATTTGATTGCTTCCTTCTTAATATTTGGCTTAATTTGTAATATATTTCTGATTGCTTCTCATTTTCATTTCCATTATCCAGCATCACTGTAGGAAATGTGGTCAAGCAGTATGTGGCAAATGCAGCACGAAACGCTCCAGCTATCCCATAATGGGCTTTGAATTCCAAGTCCGGGTTTGTGACTCTTGTTTTGAGTCTATCAAAGATGAAGAGTGAGTACTATAGCTTAGAAGACTATGACTTACTGCCCTTTAGTTTTAAGTCTGAGATTTTAGACCAAAAATAGTACATATGTTAGATAAGAAGTATAAATATCCTTCCTTTCATAAGGTTTTTTTTTAATTCATTTTCTTTAAAGTTAATGTATGTAGGAAATAAAATTGGTTGCAGTTATGTTTTATACTATGTGCTAGTTCATTTATAGTAATATTCAATACTATTATAACACAATAAAGTTAAATAGGTTTTCTTAATTTCTTTCCAAGAACTATTATTTATTTGTAAACACAGTCCTAAAAAAATAATCATGCCAAATATACCATAGGAAGAGTCATCTCTATTCACAATTATTTTTCATCCAAAGCTGTTAGGAATAAAACCAGGTTTTAATTGCTTTCTAGACAGTTAATAGGAAGAAAATCAATTATAACAAGGAAATGATGGGGTTCTTTCCCAAAGAATGGAAGATGTCATTGAAAAGTCTTCTTCCCATAGTCTCTATTGATGAAAGTCCTTTAGATTATAATGCATTCTCCCAGTTTTTACTGAAGAGGCAAGAAACCATTATGAATAGGTGATCTGAGGTTATCTAAGTCCCAAACTACGTAAGAGATTATAAATAACAATCAGCAGCTTGAACTGTTTTCAGTTCATTAATCAATTCAAATCCTGTAGAAAAATGAAGAAGTATTTTTTTTTCCTAGAAAAAGAGAGCTGATCCAATCAGATCTTAGTTTCTAGGGACAAATCCAAAATTTGACAATATACCAACCCTAATGCAGGAATTGTCAGAAACAAAATTTGTATTTTAAAAAGTTATTTCTGTCATTTTTGTTTAGCAGAAGTGAAGGGTAAGAAATTTATCAAATTCATATCATAAAATGTTGCATAATTTCTACTTCACTGAGTTACAAATGTTTAATCATTATTTTGAAGTTATATGTGCATATTTTTCAAAAATCCATTGCTTGCCTTCAAGTATGCATTCAAGCATACATAAATCCAAACCACATTGTTCTTTCCCTTTTTACAAAGGTGTTTTACTATTTAAATAGCTGGTTTGCAGTAGTAGTTAATTCAAGAAAAGCTGAAGGAATTCACCTTTCCTTGAATGCCCTTTTCCTCCTTTATTTTTAGTTTTTTGTTGCAGTTCTTTCAGTAGTTTTAGTGTCACATCCATTGCACATTTTTCGTAGTCTTTTATTCTCCAGCCTGAATCAAAATTACAGCTTTCATTGTTTCAGTCTTTCTTTTAATCCTTTCATGCTTGACATATGTATATTGATAAGGTGGCTAAAACAAGCATTCTTCTATATCAGGAGGGAGATATATTTTACGACCTCTTTATAAATTATCTGTTAAAACCTCTTACAAGCTTCTGTTCTTTTTCTGGCAACCTTCTAATCTAGGAGGAAAATAGCAGAGAGAAATAATAGGGGACAGAACAGAAAGAGAGAAATGATCAAAGTTCATGGCATCATTGAAACTGCAGGAGCACTTATAAATATTAGTTCCCAGATTATTATTTGTTAAATAAATAGATGATGAGTTAAGCCTGAAGTTTTCATTCATCCATCAAGATGTACCTGCTATTTACTTTGCCTTGACCCATCCTAGCTGTAGTCCCAAATCCTTGAGCCCTTTAATGATTTTTCATGAAATCTACACCCAGTTTATATTCTAGATCTGACTTGCCATTCTTTCCTGGCTAGTGGCTGGGTGCCTTGATTCCTGCCTGTTAACTTTCAACCTAGTGATTTGGGTCTAGAGTTTGATGTAAGTTTAATAATTACTAGGCAAAATTATGATTTGTTTTTAACTTGTTTTTAAATTAGCTTTGACTGGCAACTGTTTGGACATGTCCATGCAGTTTTTGTAACAACATTTCAGAAATGGTTTTCCAGTGGTTTATTTTCTACCTCTCTTTTTTCCCCTTCTGTACAGTTATGTCCAATTTGCAGAGGCTGCCTGGACAGATCCCTGCAGTTCTCTTGGCAAGGTTTTTCAGAAATGGTTTGTCATTGCCTAGGACTGAATGAAAATGACTGGCTCAATATCATCATGCTAGCTATAACCAAATAGTTGGAAGCTCTAAGATTTCTAATAATACTTTTACTCGTATCAGTTTTGGCTAGATAGCCAAGATACTAGATGGTAGTTTTTATATAGCAACGTTTAAAAAATATTTACAAATTACATAGAATGATCTAGGAGAAAACCTATGTGGCCATTAAAAGTCAACCCTGCCATGATGGTGTACAGTCAGTCAATAAATCAGCATAGAAGCAAAGTCCTTGTGTTCTTCTTTCTTCTGGGAATGATAATTTATAAAACACTCTTGTTCTGTTTCTTATATTTTTTTATGTCTAATATTTAAGTTTCACTGCTGCATTCTGTTTCTCCAGCCGCCAACCTTCTTTTGGTCTATGTAGTAGTTGAACCTTAATTTCCCAAGCGAAACTGAGAATCTCTATAGACTTCCCAATCATCAGTTTGAATTCCTGATTTATACTGGTTCTATTTTTCCATCTTTTTAAACTTTTTTGCCATGTTTCTGTTTGCAGTTTGTGACACCACAATTACCTACAATAAACATAAATCTTTCTTTACCCCAGGTTGCCTCATTGTCAGCCTATAAGTAAATAGCCTTGAGATGTCATTAAGTGGTCTGGTTTCCCCTTTTAACAAATACTCTATTGTTTACTCCCCCTTGAGCCAGTCTTCTATAGTTTCAAGTCAAATAAAATCTGTAACGATTTGTCACACGTTATCAAATTTGTTATGAGTATCAGGAGAAGTATGTTACATGACCGTTGAACATATATACCCATTTCCTACTAAGTAGCCTTCAGGCAAATATTTGTCTTCCATTGTTAGCTTTGCCATTTGCATTTTGTTTCCTGAATTCCTTCATACCTGTTACCAGTAATTTTCTACATAGTTTATCTCTAAAAAAGGATGTTTTGCCACTTCCAAAGTACTCTGAATTTTATTTTTATCTTTGATTGCAGATAACCTTGATTTTTTTAGTCATACTGCTTAGGAAAGAATATTATCATTGTTTTTGATAGTAATTTTATTTAAAATATATATAATTAAAAATATAAAACTAATATAAACTAAAAGAAAATAAAAAATATAAAGTGCAAAAAAATTGAAAAATTTTTAAAATGTGGTAAATAAAAATAAATATATAAAGAAATGACCTCCTCCATTATCACTCATCACCTTCGCATAAAATACAACAAATGACCTTTTTTCTCATTCTTCCCAGAAAATAATGAGGTTTGTTGAATTAATATTACTTTGTACCAACACATGGATGGATAACAAAATAACTCAGATATGGAAACAGTACAGTAATAGGGAAGTACCCCTTAAATTAAAGGTTAAAATCAGTGCTATGAGGAAAGCATGTTAACAAACTTTTTTTTCTTGCAACAGTGTGACTTCTGTATGGAAAACACTGTATGCTTTTCTGTCATAACGTTGTTAATTTGTTAGAACTGTTATATCTGTTCAATTTAAGTGAAGAACATACCTTTAAATCTTCCCCTTTGCTTAGGGTATTTGCTGGATTAACTGTTCTCCCTTATAAGAATACTGAATGCTATTGATTTCCTAAAGCAGCAGATCACAAGCATCCATTACTGAAACAGAAAAAACAGTGTTAATTAGATCTTCTGTATTTGCATTACAACTTGGAAATGATGTTTTAAATTTCTTTCCTCTGTGTGTGTGTGTATTTGTGTACGTATGTGTGTTCACAAGATTGCAAACGTGTTGGAGCAGAGCCTTCAGCAAATACAAATGGCCTGGCATGTAGATTTTGTTAGTATCTTAATAAATCCTTTATTTCATGCTTGCATAATTCAGATTCAACATGATCTTTGGTTAACTGGCTGCTTCTTCAAATATAATTATGAGGGAGCTGGGCAGTTTCTAATTTGGCTATATAAATAAATAAACTCAAATGATTAAATTAATCTGAAGTTTGACATATTTGCTTTTAAGAAGCCTTACTTTGCATAAATGTTTTTGTATTGCTATCCTTTGCCCCTGAATTAAATAGATCTGAACGGTTGCTATTACTTAAATTCACTTTTCTGTCTCTTCCAGTCGTACTTCTTTGGCAAGTTTTCATGAAGGGAAACACAACATATGCCATATGTCCATGGACATTTCAAGGGGACTTATGGTGACATGTGGAAATGATCGTGTAGTAAAGGTAAGATATTCTTTTGTTAATTACATAAAACACATTCCATACTCGCTGTGCTTTATCGTCCTCCAGTTGTCTTTATCTTAATTTTTAAGAAGACCAAACGGAGGGAAGGAAAGAGGGAGAATAATATTTATATTTAGGTTAGAAGGTTACATATATTCTCAAGTTGAAGCCTTCTTTATTTAGCCGTTTCTAAATCCAATCACTTTCAGGCTACACACTGGAAGAAAACAATTGTAAAATCTTATTTTATAACATCTGTATACATTAAGAATGCACTCATTGAGTGGCATGGTGGCCTTGAGATGCTTGCCTCACACTCGGGAGACTGACAGTTCACTCCTAGGCAGCGACAGATGTTTTTCTATCAGCGCAAAGAGTACATATCTGCTGTGGACTCCACATGTTCAGCTTAAGGTAATTGTATCAAAAATCATTAATGGTACAAGAAATAAAAATGCTAAATTCTATAGAATCCAAAGGATTTACACAGCAACAATAGAAGATCATAGAAAACTCAAATCAAGAAACTTAAAACCTAGCACAACTAAGTAAACATTTACCTGTCTTTAATCAAATAACAATTCCATGAATCAGAAGTTTCAAGTACAACTTTATTTGTACTTCCTTTCTGTTTTCAGATTTCAGAAAATTAACAAATTTAATCTGAAACAAAAGACAATAGTTTTCCTTATTTCTTCTGGAGAATTACACCCCACCCCACCCATACACACACACTTTCAATAGAACAGACACTTTTTTACATGTATGGATTGAAGACAAGTTCATCTTCATGAACAGGAATATGTTTGGGAAAAAATGTTGATTGTCTTTGGGAAATTTGTCAGGGAGGGATTGAAGGGGACTTAATGCTCACAAAATCATAGTTGATTTTGTTAAGTTGAGTTAAATCTTTATTAAAATAATAAAACAGAAGATGATGCAAGTTTTTTTGGTTCCTAGAACCATTATTAGATATTATTTTATAAAACAAGGAAGAAAGGAAATAAAACAAGAGCCTTAAATATTAACTAAATGTCACAGCCTATTAATTTTATTGCTCATATATACTCTTAAAACAATGTAGTAAAACATAGACTTGATTTTTTTTGTGTGTGTGTGAGTGAATATGGCTGTTATATGTTTTTTATAATATGAACTGCCTGCTTGTATTTGGTAAAGGTTATTAAATTTCTAATCGTTAAAAGTCTTTCTGACAAGCTTTTATAAATTTGGGAGACAGTAGAGAAAGATGCATTTAAACACATCTTACTGGGAATTGGGGGATGGAGTGCATTTATATGGCAGCTGATGCGCATTAGTGATTATCCTGTCTGCTATGACCATCAATTTTGTGGCATTGGGGAATGTCAGGATTATAAATGGGCAGATTGTTCCATATTATGTTCCAGGATAATGTTGCAGGATCCAATCTGAGTTGGTCACTGGAACCAGAGGTTTAGTCTTCTGAGTTTTTGTACTGCACTGGAGTCCACATATTCGGGTGAGAGGAAAGTTTGGGTCCCGGTGACCAACCCAGATTGGATTCTGCAACAGATTGCCTTTTATTAATCATAGTTTAGCAATATACATTGCATATTACTTATTTGCTGAGATATACTATTTCCTGTTTTATTCTAATGGGCTAACTTTGAGTCCCTTCTAGAAGTCTACACATGAGAGAAGGTAAGATTTACATGTTTTGAAGTGGCAAAATTGTTTGGACCTACACTTATATAATGTAGCTATCACCATGCAAATATATAATAAGCATTTAAAAATTTTTAAAATGCTTGCTTGTTCAGTATGTGGATCATGTGTCTTTTTTATATCTTTTTTTTTTTTAGATTTGGGACATGACACCAGTAGTGGGTTGTAGCCTTGCAACTGGATATACTTCCCGTTGATCTGCGTTTTTCAGAATAGTATACTGTATGCATCAAATGGATATATTCCCTCTCATATTCCTGCCACACATGCCGGCTGCTTGACTTTGAGAATATCATTTTCCTAAGATGGACATTTTTGTTTTGTGGGACAGAATCCTTGTTTAAGGGCTTACGAAGAATGGTGGAAGGTACCAGGTACAAGTTGATGACCTGTGGAATGAACAATAGGAAGGTTTACATACAACAAAAAAATACCCGGCGTAGGAAGACCACTCATAGCTTGATTTACTTGTAGCATTCAGTGTGCTTTCTCTGCTGAAATGATATTGTACTGTGGCTAAGGGTTAAAATGAGTACAGTATACTGTAGTGACAACATGTTAAAAAAAGCAGTAACATATTCTTTGTAAACTGTCCCTGTAGACTAGTTTTGTCTTATGAATAGTCACTGTGAATAATGGCTCACAGACTTTGAATATAACTTTGCCAGCAGGAGGGGAAAAATGTCTTTCCCAGCAGCATTGCAATAGGAGTGGGATCATTGATAGCGTTTTGGACTGTTTTGTTTCTCTGTTACACTTGATGTTGTTCCAGTTTTAAATTGTCCACTGAGGAGGTGTGTGTAGATCTTCGGTAAAACATTAAAAATGGTTTCAATAATGGCTGAAGCTAAATGAGGGGTTCGAATTATACTTTTTGTATGTAGTAAAATGGTACAGTTGAGGCTTGGTGAAATAGACAGTGAAGGTTTGTTGAACAGAAACCCAATTTGTGGTGTACATGTATCAAGTTTCTCTAAAGCCAGTTCCAAATCAGATTTTTAATTCAATTTCAGCAATAACTAGCATTGTACCAGAAAAGCTTGCATGTAGACAGCTGCAAGTAAAAATGATATGAATAGGTAAATTTTAATAACTAGATAGATAAATAATTAAGTAAAATAATGGGAAATGTATACATTAAAATTTGTCATTACTTTTGAAAATGAAAGTACCTTGTTATAGTACAGAATTATAAAGAGAAATTTCAGGTTGCTGCTCTTTTCATGTTGAAGGTTAAATTGTATGACTAAATGTAGCTTTATAAAATCTGGTGTAGAATCATCAACATCAATGAAGTTAAATAATTGCTAATTAAACCAATGGGAAACATTCATTTCAAAGTGTTGCACAGATAGACTGTTCAATCTGCACTCCAATTAATACAATTTTTTGTATGCAAAGAGTATAATCAGCCACTTCTTTTAGGGGATATTTAACAGTGAAGAAAAATGCTTTTCCATCTTTCTCAAGGAAAGTTGTTTTAGGTTAATCATGAAGCTATATCATGTTAAAATGTAAGCCCCAAAGAATCCATTAAAAAAAAAGTCTTCATTAGGGCAATACATACGAGGTAGGGAATTATATAACCTGAAGGATTAGTGTTGGAAAGTCATATAAGATGGATATAATCAATGTTATTGTTATTGAATTATTGCTCCTAAATCTTTTATTTGATACTAATTTTGATGGAGAAACAGATAAAAATGAAAGGAAGAGCCAAACATTTCAGCAATATCACTATACAAATAAGGTAAATAATAAAAAGATGGTTTAGTTAGAATGGCTACATTATTCTATTTACCTGCCTTATTATACTGTATAAAAAGGAGAACTTTAACTTGTTTGAATTAAACCAGAATTAATAATTTCATCTCAGTGTCCTACCTACAATGAAATGTATATCTGGGTTAAGAAAAGCATCACCTCACACAAAAGCATTTGTAGTTTGTCTCCCCAATCTACTTTAATATTCTTTTAAACTTGGGATAATCTACTGGTGCCAGAAAACAATATTTTTACATATAGAGAAGGCAACCTACTGTTTTCATTTAGTAATTGTACAAATTGCATAAAAATACATTGAAAGATTTGGCAGTTTCACTTAAAATTACACTATCCATCATCATTTTGCCAAATTTGTTCCAGAACTGAAGAATATTTTGCTGGTTGGGGATAGGGTAAATAGCAAATATTATTAATATTAATGTGGAGGGTTCAAATAGATACACAAAGAAATGTTGGCAAAACACTATATTGTTTCTATATCCAATGTTGAAGTTCTGATAAGACATAGACCTGTAAAAGTCTATTGCTTGCTTTGGAAATAAAATGCTTTTGTGTGTGGGGAAGAGAATAAGGATCATATTGTATATGGTAACAAAGTTGGCCCTGTACTCTAAATGTGCAATCATTCAGATTTGATTTATTTACTATGTTTTTTCCCCCTGAAGCCTTTCTTCATGGGGGAACCAGAAGGACTAATGTATTTTTGTCTGATGACCGTATTCTTGTGAAACATTGTATCTTTCATTATCTGAGAAACTCTTTATTACTGTTCGTTGTTCACTTTTTTGTCTTAAAAAAATGAAAAAAAAATGACTATTGTATAATAAAAATATTTCCTGTAAATTTTGCTTCTTTATGACCTGAGGAGACTTTTCACTGTACAGTATGTGCATCAAGTGTTCTAGCAATTGAGTAAGGAAAAAAAATAACTGCAGAAATTCAGAAATTGTAAACATTTCCTAATTTAAGGAAATTGTGTCACTCTGGAATTGGGATGAGACTTGAAAGTTGTATGGTTAAGCAATGGCAGGAAATCAAGCCCCTCAAATCATTGGCTGGCATCTAGGATACTTCCATGCTAGGCAATAGGAATAGCAAATATATCTATGCTGGAGGTTCCACATAAGAATGAAAAAAAAAGGAGCTGAGGAGGGGGTAGATATATTAAATTGTTGCCATAAAGGATAACTTGGGAGACATGCAAATTGAAACTTGATAAGTCTAGAAGCACACAATCATTATAATAAACATAATGATTTAGACTTATAATATTGCCAACGAAAGACACAAGCCAGTTAGAGGATGTTCCCTCACAGGGAATTCGCAATAGCTCTTCATTCCTGTTTTTACCATACCTTTCACAGTTTTCCAAACTAATCTAATCTGATCTCACAGGAACTTGGAAGGAGTGGTCAGAAGTCCATCCAAGGCTTTGTGAGGCCACATGCAGTCATGTGTTTTAAACTGCATTTATCCTAATTTAAACTGACTCATTTACATCAGGAGTGTCAGACTCAAAGCTTGTGTGTCGATCTGAGCTGTGGGGTGCTTAAATCTAGACTGTAGGGCCGGTCTAGGAATATCAAAAGACTGGCCTGTGGTGCCTCTGCAGGCGAAAATGGGCCACTTGGAGCCCCCATACAGCCCATTTTGGCCAGTAAGTGCGGCAGGAGGCGTCCATTCCAAATTCAAATTCAAATTTTATTTGTCACATGCACAATCATACATGGTACAATATGCAGTGAAATGCTTACGCAGC
>JANHFJ010000522.1:93779-107585 GCA_032468195.1 Cerberus rynchops | reverse complement strand
AAGGCATCAGGCCAGACCCGCTTGCTGAAAAAGGTGGGTTTTTAACGCACGTCGGAAGGCTAAGTTGAAGTCCACAAGTCTTCAAGTTGCCAAGATTGGAGACCCCTGGTCTAGCGCTTGCATACACATTTCACTGCATTTCACTGCATGTATGACTATGCATGTGATGAATAAAATTTGATTTGATTTGATCACTAAGAGGCAAAAGATTGCTACTTTGATGATCCAAAATAGTATTCCAATAATATGTTATGGTGGCAAATCCCTGTGGTTAATAACTACTGGAAAATAAAAGAAATATTCTTGAATCTGAAGTCTTTGTGCAAGATTACATTTATGTTTGGCTTTTTCCACATAAACTTCCCCCAATAAAATTAGAGCTGCTACAGATGGAAGCTTAAAATTTATAGTTTGTTGCAATGATATTAGCAGACGTATCATTATAATTACACAGTGAAAAATAATAAGGTTCATTTTTTTCATTGTGTGGGTATGTCTCTGTGTGTTTTGTTATAATTTCATTACAGACTTTAAGAGCAACTCCTCCAAAACAAACCAAATGAATGTAATAGAAAGCAGCAGTAATAATCAAATCCCTCTCTTGCAGTTTTTCCTAAAGTCTTGAGATTCACCAAATAGAACCAGCTGCAAAGGATAAGTTATAATTTTGAAAAACCTAATAATTTGTATTCAATACTAAATGTGATAATATATCACCATTCTGTCACATTTTTTCCTGATTATTCTCAAAGCTTTCATACTTTCAGCTGCATCATTTGAAACCTACAGAGTGCAAGTGGAAATCCTTTTACTACAGCAGTTTCTAAATATCTGGGAATCCGGAATTCTTGCCAGTTTCCTGTAAATCCGTCTCTGCTCTCCGGAGGTCCAGATCAACGTTACTTCCTGCAGGTTCCTGTCAGGGAATAGGCGACAGGGAACTATATAAACTGCTGGCCAGACTCGTCATTTTTTCAAGGTTTTCAGGGGTTGCTTAATTGCAAAGAAGAATGCAGTTTTCCCTAGAGGAAGACAGGTGGCGTTAACATACAAAGGAAATCTTTTCCTTCTTCCTTTCAAATAGTGAAGCCAAACGACGCTTTTTCTGTAATGTTCTTTCTCAATAGGAAAGTCGTTTTTTGTTTTTTTCCCCAACCGGTTGGGGTGACGTCAGTCTGTCAGTAAGAGTCAGGTGATGTACACTATAACCAGAGGGAGCTCTCCTGGTGCTGAAAACAGTCTGTAAACTCGGAGCGAATGGATATAGTCAATATCATGCTTTAGGTTGCTTCAGACACAGGTAAGAATATACGCTTTCTCTTTTAATCGACAAATCAAATGGAAGAGTCAATGTATATTTTCTCAGTAGGAGCTTCCCAACAGGGAATAAGCTAGAAGCAGCAAATTAACTAGTCAGAAAACGCATGAAATTGAAACCTGATGCACTTCACTTAGCAGCACAGAAACAGGATTTTATGTAGATGTTAAATATATTTTTCATACCTTGTGATTTCACCATATATTAAAAGTAATAAGAAACAGACCAATGAGAATATTGATAATTATACCTGAGAGTTATTAAAAACCCTTATACAGCAAACAATATTTGAGGATTTTTAATAGTTTAGTTCAGAAATGTTTATTTATAAAGCTTCATTTTTAGTCAGTCTTAGTGCAAATAAATCTCAGAAATAAATCACTATATTTTAAAACATAATGCTGCTAACACTTTGTTCTTCCATGTAAAATAAAATTTCTAATATTCTAATTTGGATAAAACTAAATTTTATAAATTTATGGTTTAATGTATGTCTTTATGGATAAAATAGGTACACTGGATCTCTGCATAATTTCTATTGAATATTCAGAAAATAGTATATTCCATTGAATATATTAAAATCTAAAAGCCTCAGCCCATTAACTATATTAAGAGTTTTACCATTCTATTCAAGGGTATCATTTACTTCTGTACAGAAGTAGAAGAAACTAATTTTCTAATAGGGTTTTCTAATAAGCAGTTATTTGGAGATACTGGAACTGAATTTGGAATTCATTATGCTTTCACATGTAGTAAAGTAGAAAATAATACAACTACCAGTACTGTTGGAGAGAGTGGCAAGTCTTTAAATATTTTCTTTTTATATTTATATAAAAGATGACACTTTTAGCATAAAAATATACCAAATGAAGTATACAATAAGATAAAAGAAAGCTATTTTAACTACTGTAAAATGTCAATTCATTTTGCTATTGTTCATAGCTGAAATTTAACATTATTTTACCTTGAATAAATCTTCATTATTGAGCACAATTGTAGTTCAGAGTGACTGCCAGAGTACAGCATAAAAACAAGAGTTTTGTTTAAAATATATAGAAACAATCCAAAGCAACTAGCTCAGTTCAACTGTTTTAAAATGGTGCTATTAACTTGCTAATATTCCAGTCAAGTATAGTGAAATCCAGACAACTTCATTAAAATCACTAGGATTTGAGTATATTAATTAAGTCCTACTGACTTCTCTATATTTAACTACCAGTAGCATTAAAATTGGATTCCATACAATAATTCCCATTTTGTCTTTCCTTATCTTTTACTCTATCTGTGATCTCATTTACATTTCTTCCACAGGCTTTCATTGGTCATTAGAACATAAAAGCTATTTGACTAAAGCCATTCAAGCATTCAGGCTGCAATATTATTGTAAAGTAAAACTATTCTCTTTTAAGGACCTTGGCAAAGAAATAATTCCCCCTCCTATTTTGAGATGATATTGAATAGAGTCTTGAGAATTAACAGATTATTAACTAGTATTTTTCTTAATCTAAATTCTTACTTGGGGCATTGTTGGATAAAAAAAATAAAGAAATTCTGTTATAGTATTTTAATTAGCTCAATATGTAAAATTATGTCATGCTGTGCTGCAAACCAAAGCTACTATTGCTTGAATGGCATAATAAGCCTTGTGTGGTATATGTGTGTTTACCCAGAATAGAGTAAGATAAACTATTGAATTTTTTTCCTCCACCTCATGAACCACTCACAGGCTATTTTAAAATGAAAAGGACACGAGGAAAAATGAATGGACTGAAAAAAAAGTTGAATTAGGAAAATACTATTTTATGTCCATTCTGGTTTTAATTTTTCTACAGTCTGCTTATTGCAATTTTTGTCTGAAATCTTAGAATTTCTTTCAGCAAGATTTAGACAAACAGGAATTCTGTCCTTTTAACTCAATAAGCCAAAAACATTTTTAAAAAACCAAAGACAATCATGTACACATATATTGTCTGTATATAAAAGAGAAGGAAAGATTCCATTTCTACAAAAACAATAATAGTTTTTATATAATGTTCAATCCACTCTGTTTACTACTTTTTCCCATAGATGATACAGCCAAATGCTATAGAGGTAACATAACTCTGAATAAATATCTTTGATCAATCATTTTATAATTAGAATGGTTGAATCTCATGTGGCCTATGTACTATTATTTTTGTAAACAGGATTTTTAAAAATTCCCACTATTAACAGAACCCTATTAACAGAAATATGAAATATGTATTTACCAATGCAAATGAGCATAGTCTAGCAAATGGTTTATTCAAGCCAGAAGATTTTAGTGTTCTATTCAGTATTGCCCTGTCTAGATAGAATCCTAGGCTTACTTAAAAGCATTTGAGACAAAACTATTTTTTTATTACAAATATATATATATGATTGAAGTATTAGGGAAACAAATTTATCATTTCATTCTGGATGATATTTGCTAATCTTTCTTTGTAAAATGTTCTTCTTGAGATAGTAAATGTTAAAGATAAAACAATAAAATGTATTGCAGAATTTCAAAATAAATTATCTTAGAAGTCTAGTTCTTTATTTTTATTAAGGTCTGGTTATTTTTTACTTTGAGGTTTTATTTTCTGAGTGCCTGCTTTCAGAATGAGTAAATCAATACACTGAGGTGTTATGTGAAATATATGTGAAAGATAGGAAAACCTACATTTGTAAATATTTGATATAATATTTTATGAACATATTTATATTTTGATTAAGCATTTACCTTGTAGTTTATGCACTACATAAATCTGGCTGTAATTTCAGACACATCTAAACATGATAAAAACATAACCCAAGCTAGCAATTAAAATCTATATTCTTTGTCAAGGAAAAAAGCTAAGTTGACTATCAAGATTGCTTTAATTTTGCACTTGGGAGTATGTTATAAATATTTAGTGACATAGTCAGATATTTATTTTCCATGAAATATTTATTCCCATTGGTTATATTCATTGTGTTTATTTACTTCTCAACTGCTCCAATTATATGACTTTATTAATAAGTTTGAGATTATTTTTTTTTTTTGCAGGGTGATCACAATTGACTTATTTTTATTGATTGGTGGCAACCATTTTGGATTAGTGGGCACATTTGAAAGTTTGAGAATTTTCTATGAATACTCCCACAAAATGGCTGCTAGAAGGGCTGGGCTTCTTCATTTAAAGGAAAACAAATGCTATGGAAGAACATAATCAGTTAGAAATAACAAGTTTATCAGAATCTTGTCATATCCTTCAGGTCCCCCAAATGCAAGGGAAGCTTGCTACTTTGACTTAGTTTGTCCCTTTTCTAGGCTAGTAAGTAACTTTTATACAAAACACTGGAATGTAACCACTCATCAAATGTATGGCACCCATTGGGGCCCAGAAAAATTCTTGCAACTAAAAATAATGATAGTGGCTGATCCTGAATTTAGCAAAATGTCAACTTCCTTATTTTAACTAAAAGTTTTTTTAAAGTAAAAGATCAGATAGCTCAGAAATCTGGCAAACATTAAGGCAAATGTATACAGATACCTTGATGGCCCCTCATTTTAGGTAATTAATTATAGATTTTGAAAATGCTTTGTCCAAAATTTAGAAGTATTAAATTCATAAAAATCATAACATAAGGAATTTAAGGGTCTGTCTAGGAAATCAATATTATTGTTTAATATATAAGAGCTGTCTCGCATAAAGTATAATTGGAAAATTATAAATAGGCTTCATGGTTATTTATTCAACTATGTAAGATTGTTTCCCCAAAGAACAGTTTGTAGGACTAGAAAAACCTGGGGGTGGAGTTAAAAGAAGGATTTAGCCTACAATCCCTACATAGTCACAAACAGACTAAATCCAAGTTTCTTGAATTCTGTGGATCCTTATCTAAGGCCAAGCAGGAGGTAACCATTAGTTGACAATATTTATGTACATAGGCTATTTAGCAATAAATCAGTTTAATTGTAACTTCATGTATGGACCAGGTTTTTCATGCCTGACACTAAGTTACAAGGAATATCTTCTATGCAAGCATAGTTAGTTGTAACTATTTGTATAGACTATGGTTAATTCAGTTTCATTTTTGTGATCTCTGAACATAATTAAATATATAAATAGAATTCAACTTGAAGTAATTTATAAGTTACTTTAGTCTAGAACTGTTATTGTTGTCCATACTTGACCATAGAGGATATACCTGTGTTAATTTTAATTTTTTTCTTTATTTGAAGGAAACATTTCAAACATGGCTGATAAAATCTTCTGGCTTGGAATACTTTTGCCTCTTGTCCAAGTTTTTCTGCTGATCTCTTATGCCAATGCCGCTTCATTTCAAAGTTTTCAAAACATTCAAAATGATCCAGACTATCTAATGAAAAACCTGCAAAGGCTTCCGAGCCCAGATATGATCAAAGCTCTGGAATACATAGAAAATCTAAGAAAAAAAACCAGCAATATAGAAACAAATCCAGATTATAATTCATTTCAAAATGCTCCATTTGTTCTACAGTCAAAAGAAAGCAAAAACCAACATTATTTACCTGATAAACAAAGGGAGTCCTTCCCAGAAGATGATTCCCAGTGGGTTAAGACAATGTTGGAAACCATAAAACAAAGAGAGAAAGAATCAAAAGAAAATAAACTTAATCCCCTGAATTCAGACAATATATTTCTGGATGGAATAATGGATGATTATGATGATCGTACTTGGCCTGCTACAACATATAAAAATTTTAAGGTTCCACATGCATACTTTGAAGAAAATTCAAAAGATAGTCCTTATAAAAGAACAAATGAAATAGTGGAAGAGCAGTATACACCCCAAAGTCTTGCTACTTTAGAATCTGTATTTCAGGAGCTAGGGAAAATGATAGCACCTCATAATCTAAACAAAGAAAGGTTTAATGAGGAACAAAAGCTATATGCTGATGAGGAAGATGATGCTTTTAAAGGGAATAACATTGCTTATGAAGATGTGGTTGGAGGAGAAGACTGGAACCCAATAGAGGAAAAAGTGGAAAGTCAAACTCAAGAAGAAATAAGAGATAGTAAAGAAGAAATTGAGAAAAACGAAGAGATAAATGATGAAATAAAGAGAGCAGGTACCCTGGAAGATGACCTGAAAAAAGAGAATAAAAATCAAGTCCTGGAAGATGTTTCACAGTTGATGGATTATTATTTGAAAAAGATGATAAATAGACCAGGTGGTAATATATTAGGAATCAACCAAAATGAAGACAAAAGGGCAGTCAAATACTTTGAAAAACAGCTTGATCCTCAGGCAGTTTATCAGTTGATAGAAATCTCAAGAAATTTACAGATCCCACCTGAGGATTTAATTGAAATGTTGAAATCTGGAGATACACATCAGAATGAAAAGGAACAAGAACCTGAACTGATTGAAGATATTGATGAAATCCCTGAGATTAATTTAGAAAAATCAGATTTATTCAAAAATAAGATGAACTCCTTACGTGGTTATCAAAAACAAAGATTTAATGTTCTGCCAGATAATCTGCCAGAAGACCTGAATGTTGAAGACATTATCAATCTTTTAGGGATGGAAAATGTTGGCAATCAAAAACCTTCTTATCCTGGACATCAAATAAATCAAGAAAATGAATTGCCAAAATGGTACCTGCCTGCAAGATCTGATAAAAATATACTTTCCAAAATAGCCTGGCTTAACCGTTTAGAAAGACAAATAAAACAAGAATCATTGAATGGAAAAGAAGATGATTTGTCAGATTATTTAGCCAAGATGTTGACAAAGTATCCTGAAGTTATCAATACAGGTCTGAAGAAAGAAATTCCACTTGCAGTTTCATCTGAACATGACCATCTAGACCAAATAGGAAGTCATGAACCAGATAAATTCACTTTATTCAGCAAAAGGCTGCCAATGGCTAAAGAGAATGATGACACCCAGAACAGACCATATATGGATGAGGAGATGCTAGCAAAAGTTCTGGAATATCTAAATGAAGAAAAGTCTGAAGGTGGGAGAGAACACATTACCAAAAGGGCAATGGAAAACATGTAGTTGTTTAAATATTGTTTCTCCTCGTTGGATTAAATTATACCCCAATTCAGTTGTGATTTACTTTTCTTTAAGAATTTGAGGCATGTTCAGGCATTATACCTAGCTGCTTTTTGCCCACAAGAATTCTGGCACCCCCTTTTTCACAAGTAATATTACTTGTATGAAAGAAGAGCTCAGGGCCTCAACTGTAGCTGCTCCTGTAGTCTCTGCATGTGGTTTTGAACATCAGCAATTGCAGGAACTTCCACAAGTGAGGTCTGTGAGCTCCCAGCAAATGCTCTATACTGCTTGTGAAAATGATTGTGCCCAGATGACTCCTTCAGGTGCAAAAGTAGTTTGGTTTTGTGTCTCAGTTGGTCACCATGATGGATGATTTGGCACTGAACAGTCTGTATAAACTCCTATGAGCTGTTCTGTGGTTTGTGAGTATCTCTAAATGTTTGAAATCTTGATCAAATAACAAATTGCTTCAATTTTTTTAAGAAACAAGTTTATGAAATAAAAACTGTCAAACAGTAAATCTTGAGACATCTTGATCAAAGCAGATTGGCCACCAAAATAGGGGTTTTTTAAATGAATTGAAATATTTTGTTATTGTCTGTAGTGTTTTTTTGTGAAGTACCTAATAAAAAATAAAGCATTCATATATATATAATATATATATATATAGTTTTATTTACAAAGCTTTTTCTATTCTGTGTTTTAAGGTCAATGAATAAATATTATTTCTGGACAATAGACTGTGTTTTGTTTTGAGTGAATAACTGTTTATTTTCAAAGTTAGCTTAGGTAATTGTGCTTTAAATAATCATTTTAAATTTCCAGTGATAGCAAGCAACTACACCATTCAATGATGTGACTAAAGACACTTTCTCACAAACACATTACCGACAGAACACTATGTTTTATAAATTAGCAGTAGTCAGTAGAAACACTTTTATCTGAGAATAACTAACTGAAAAAGCAGAGAAATCTATAATTCATCTTTAAGGCTCTCTTTCCATTTCCATTACATTATAGTTATAATTATGTTGTGTGGAATAAAATATCAACTCTAACACTCATTTGTATATATTCTATCAAGAGAGGACTGTTGAACACTATAAATTAAATGGACATTCTTGCCTATTTATAAGTAATAAACTCAAACTATTTGTTTTCATTCTTTTGTCCTAGAACAATTAAATTAGTCACTCTGGTTTAAGTTTTATTGTTCACCATCCAAAAGACACAAAAGGTGCAGTAGTCATTAAGTTAGGTTATTTAAAAGGGGGGTTAGGCAAACAAGGCATCAACATTTTAATGAGCAGAGTAAGGGATATTTGTTTGGTTTTGTTTATTGACCAGCCAGGGGAAAAATAAAAAATTAGGATGATATATTCATGGCATTTCAGTCTATTTTAGAGGGCATTTATTTTTTAATGATTTGAATACTTAAAATCAACTGTCATCAATTCTTCATTGACACTGCAAAACAAATCAATCCACAAAACCTATTTAGTCCTTATGGATGGGGTTCAAAAAATAAAGCTGAGGACATTCATGTCTATTATTACTATACTGCCTTTGGTTTCCTCTAGTGAATTGAGGACAAGGTGTTTTTGATCTGTACACATTTTGAAGATGTGTAAGAAAACAATTCTTGTGATTTAAAAGGGTCAAATATGGGTATATTTTCTGCCACCCTTTCTCCATTTGTTTCTTCTAGCTGACTTCAGGATCCATAATTTTTTTGGCAGTATTTTATTGAGCATTATGGGTTTAGCAGTGCAACACATCTGGAAAACTTTGGGGAGGGAAGCTAGTCGATATACTGTATATCAGCACTACTTATGAGTTTACTCTCAGAATGGAGATGATCACAATTGTACAAGCTCAATTCCCTCCACCAGCAGCCTCCAGATTTCAAATACCTGGTATTGCTAAGGCATAACAGGTTTGTATTTACTATACTGTGGCTGGACTGTTAATTTTTTCAGAAAAACTGTAATGTCATTTCAGGAAGAAAGAAAGAACTGGAGCTGGGAAAGATATATTTAATCCATATCTAGGGTTTTTGTGATGTTCCTGTTATTCTTTAGAAATTCCAGCGAGAATGGTTAATGATAAAACAGATTTTTCTAGTTCAGCAATTTCTGAAAAGCCGAAAATAGATTTGGCCATTTTTGATTTCCCAATAGTTGCTGAATTAGAAACTTTTCCACCTACCGGTATATTTTTCTCCAAATTACCTGTGGTTTAATATGATCCCTTATAATCTGCCTAGTGGAAGTGGTTGGGAGAGGAAGATTATAATTATTATTAATCCTTATCATTAGCATTAAGAATCATGGTGGTGCGGTAGTTAGAATATAGTATTGCTAATTTTGCTGACTGCCTTCAGTTCAATCCTGAGTGGCTCAAGGATGACTCAACCTTCCCAAATCGATAAAATGAGAACTCAGATTGCTGGGGGCAATATGTCAACTTTGTACATGGCTTAGAGAGGGCTGTAAAGCACTACGAAGCAGCATATATGTGTAAGTGCTATTGCTATTTTTATCTTCCTTATATAGCTGTATTTCAATAAAACAAACATGTTTAGCAATTTAAGTAACAGGTAGTTTGAGTCAAATCCTTCCATACTATAATGACTCTTTAAGGAAGAAAGTTAAATAGGGCTAAAATAAAATATATCTTTGATCTTGTTTACTCATTGCAATTTTTAAAGGTAGCATGGAGAGTTGTAAGTTACAATCAGATGAAATGCAGTATACAGTACCTGATTAAAGCCAACCATTTATATAATTACCCAACCAGTCTGGTATCTTACCTAAAATAGAAACATATTCAAAAATTTTAAACTAAATCAAAATAACATACAATGTGATTAAATTTAAATTAAACCTTTTGAGCATTTATCTCATCTCACTCTGATTTCTAGCTTGGGTAATGAGCCAAGCTGCTCCAATATGCAATGCAATAGGGTTTCTCTTTTTGTAGGCTTTGGATGAAGATCAGCTGATGTTCTCATTACTGTGAACTTGATGGATGGCATCTGGTCTGATTAAGATAAATCTTCTAGACTAATTAATCTGAAGCTGCATGAAGCCTTTGATAAAATATACTTATGGATTTTGATGTTTAACGCCAGACTACAAACAATTAGGAATATGTTTACTGTCAACTGTTGTGCTGTTACCTTATAGTTTACAAAATATTTATTGTAAAATAGAGAATTTTTTAAATTTTAATTCTGAATTTATGTGATAACTTTTTAGAAAACATAATTTCTCGTTTTTTTCTGTAATCCCTTCTTTTCCTGCTCTCAGCCTTCATGCTCTGAAGTTAGCTGAAACTCTTCAAAGGGAAGAACCCAACAGTAACTATAGATAAAATCATAAAATCACAGAAAGAATCCACAAAAACTACATTATCTTCTTTAATGAATTATCGACTGTAGAAGCACCCCCTAATTAATATAATTGAAAACTGGTGCCGCAGTAGGAATCACTAGTTCTCTTAGGAGAAACTACTATTGTACCCAATTGGCTATAAATTGAAATTCTTTGATCACCTCTAAAATGATATGTAGTAATTTTAGATGTAATATAGATATGTAAAGTAATTTATATCATTACCTACATCATTAATGGTACCCTGTGTTTAGTTCTGATTAGGAATTAGCAAATTTTAAAAAATGTTCTTAAATTACTTTGTGAATCAAAGAGGTAGGGAATCAATTATGATGTAATGATATAAAAGCTATGTTGATATAAGGATTATTTCAGTTCTATTATATTCCAGATAATGAAAGGGCAGATGGAGCTCTAGGAATACTTTCACTGGTTCTGATCTCATTCCTCCAATATGTAGCTTCACTATCTCTTAGTAATTAAATGAGGGTGAATTACCATTTCATACAATTCTTCAATCTCGTCCCAGATATTTACATGAAAAATACCATAACTTCCCACTATTTTTGATGTTTGTGCTTATCTGTATTTGTCTGCACAAAACTATTATTGTTATTGTTATTGTTATTGTTGTTATTATTGTTGTTGTTGTTATTATTATTATTATTATTAATTTATTTTTCAGCACTCTTCTTGAAATATTTATCCTTAGTTTCCCTGAATTGAATCACATGGACATTCACCAGAGCCCAATTTCTCTTCTAATCTCTTGTCTGTACCATATACAGTACTATCAGTAACAAATAGAAGAAGCATATAGTACTGAATGCAAGCACCTTTCCTTCACTGTAATGCAGTGGGTGGACCACACAAGCAATGAGAGATGTGTTGCTCTGTTGTGATGCCAAGCATATGACTGATCTTGCATCTGATGGATGGGGGTTGCATCAAGATGTTGCAACATATGTCTCATCGCTTGTGAGAAACTGTGATTTGTACCAAATGCTTATTAAATTTAGTTGCCAGATCTGGAAGGGATTGGAATGAAGAATTAACATACAGATTTAAGAGTTGGTTAGAGATAAGAGATAAAATATTTTGTATTCTTTTCAACCTTTTGTTTATGTTTATATTTCTAGTTAAGCAGCAATATTAACAAACGTTATCTAAGCTAGAAATAATCTTAAATTTTTTTATTATTTCAAGGAAAAATATTTCAAGGACAATTATATTCTTTAAAAAAATTTCATTTTAACCCTTTCCCCCAATTTAATAGCAAGTGCATAACAAAAAAATGTCCTGTAAAGCATCCCTGAACCACTACAGTTATTCCATAGAGATGAGATAGCATTCTTCTATTAAATAGAACGAATAAGACAGTGATCAAATGTGGGGAATATTTCCATTTAGAAAGCTTCATTAAATAAATGAACTGTTTTTTTAATATCTGCAAAGAAAAAGAAAACCATAGGAACTGAACTACAAAAATCTGGAGAAAAAGTTTTGCATCTTTTCTGTAATTTTGGGTTTGTCGATATTTTGCATCCTGGGCCAGGTGGCTTTATTCTTTTAAACTCAATTTTAAAAATATTATCGGTTCTATCATATTGAAAGCTTATTGGCATAGCTTTCATAATTATTTACTTTGAATCTATAAGCCAGACATGAGTAAATGAATCTGAGTTTCATTAAAGTGCTTCATAATTGAATTTATAGGATATAGAATGTCCAGGATAATATAATTAATTATCCCTGCTTAATGAAAAGGTCCTTATATATTTCAAAAATACTATGGTGGTAAGTTCTCTTCCCTTCAAGTATGCAATATAGTCCCATAAATATTGCTAATATATTTTAGTATTTTTATTGAGGACTAAACACTATACAAGTAGTTTTTGATTTACAATACTTCATTTAGTGACCATTCAAAATTACAAATCACCTGAAAAAGACTTATGACCGTTCTTCACACTTACAACTGTTGCAGCAACCCCATGGTCACATGATAAAAATTCAGATGCTTAGCAACTGGTTCATATTTATGATGGCTAGTGTGTTCTAGGGTCATGTGACCTTCTTTTATGACCTTCTGACAGCAAAATGCAGCAAAATCAATGGGAAATCCAGATTCACTTAACTAACATTAACTTATCAAATGCAATGATTCACTTAACAACTGTGGCAAGAAAAATTGCAAAATTTGAAAAAGTTGCAAATGTTGCAAACTCATTTACCAAATGTTTCACTTAACAACTTAAATGTTGGGCTCTATTGTGGTTGTAACTTGAGGACTATCTGTATTTGTCATTAAATTGACAGAATATAACTATGTTATATTTAACTAAATAATTACAGTAGCAAGTGTATACAGTAGCAAGTGAATCTGAAACAATATATGGGTGGAGGTGTTTAAACTTTCTTCTTCCCTACAGTTTTAGATCTAATCAGAGATCCAATGCTTCTTTTCAAAATGAAAATAAAGTTCCTCTCAACACTAATATAAGCTTTCATCTACTGAAAATTACCAGCAAGCATAAGAGTATTCTGCTGGGAATTATTGCATGATCAATGTACTTAAATATCCTTCCATTGCAACATGGTCAGTTCATTTGAAAAAAAAAGATACTTAAATAACAAGCTACTTGAAAAAAACATCATATATGACAATATATGTAGGGAAGAAGAAAGTTTAATAAAGTTTGATAAGATATACAGTGACTGTGCAGGAGTAGTCTAAATTACAAGATCTGTTTCCTGTTTGATGTGATAGGTATAACATTTCAGGTGGTCTCCCATACTTGGCTAATAAATACTGCTTTTCAAAGCTTGAAATGTTGACTGGCACCATTTATCTCATAATATTTGCTTTATGGTTAAGTCTATTCATTTGTTTGTCTCCCAAAGATTGTAGACAGTTTATAATGTCAACTTCTAAAACAATATCCCAGATAGATAAATGATTGATTGATACATGATAGATGATAGATAGATAGATAGATAGATAGATGATAGATAGATAGATAGATAGATAGATAGATAGATAGATAGATAGAT
>JANHFJ010000522.1:30519-45208 GCA_032468195.1 Cerberus rynchops | reverse complement strand
CGGGAGAGGGGGCAGTATAAAAATGCAATAAATAAATAAATAAATAAATAAATAAATAAATAAGATTTTATTTTCAGAGCAAAATATTCTAGAAGGGTGTTTTTGTTCAGTCTTTATTTTTCAAATTATATTCTTACCCAAGTGCAGACTGTGTGCTGAAAAGATCATTAACTCTGCTGCAAAGATCATTAGACCTACTGCACCATCTTGTGGAAATAAATCAAATGGTTGAAGTACTTCCAGAATCGTGCAAAAGCTAGCAGAGTTATATATTTTCATTGCAAAATAATGTGCAACATCGTATCTTAGGAAAGTGACAAAGAAGCATTGTATCTTAGGAAAGTGACAAAGAAGCATGTATTTCAGTTCCCTAGTATTTTGCTATGGTTAAATATGGTAACTCATATAAAATAAAAACGATTGATTTCTTATGTTGCTAATTTTATATTGCAATTATTATTAATTGAATTTAGTTAAGGTATAGTCATAATTTTTGCATATTTATTTACAATTTACTTTAAAATCATATTAAATATACTATATGGTACCAATAGATTTGAGGGTAGTTATTAGCAACTACCTGTGCATTAAAACATTGTGGGAAGACTGTTTACATATAGTATACATTCTTTTCTCAAATGCTTTTCTTCTGGCTGCCAAGAACTGAACTAAGCCTAGCTGGATGAAAAGCCTATGGGCTGGAGAAAAGTCTCTAGAGAAAGAGGAGAAGAGGTCAAAGCATTCCAATTAATGCTTTTTTCCCAATTACAATATACAAGAATTGCCCAGGTATTTGGTGGTGACCTGAGCTTACAGTGTACATGTAAATTAAATATGCAAAGAAAATGGCTACAATCTTTTCTTTTTATAGAGTGGGAAGAAATGGATTCCAGTCAGGTTACAGGCTCTAATTTTTTGTTCTCATAGTTGGTAAATTCCTAGAAACAAAATAGCACAAACCTTCATAGTTTTAACATTAGCTGTTCTTAACTCCTCTACTCTGTTTCTTAAAAAGAAAGTGTGTAGGATTCCAAAAACATTTTCCTCCTGGAAAGAAGCCAAACTGGTTTATTTTCCAGAAAGAAGTATGTACGCATGCAAGGATCCACAGATAGAGTAGATTTTTGTAATCGTGACCCATATTGTGTATTTGTGTTAATTAATCATTCCCTAAGCTGCATTTCACATTTGATCTTAAGAGCGTCTTTAAAAAAAAATGTTCCCAGTTGCTGCCAGTATCTCTCCAGTGACGTACGAAACACATGCAGGCGCTCACGTGAAATAGAAGTCCCAGAGTCAGCAAGCAGAAGGAATTTACATCAGCTGAAAATCAATCTACTGTATTTCCAGTTCATCTTCAGTGAATCCTGACATTATCCTGTAGATGCAACTGTGCCTTTTTAATAGGAATAAGGCAGGCCTGTTTATTCAAGATGCAACTTGACATTCTTTTTTAAAACACAGAAAAGCCATGATTTGTTTCCAGAATACTTTTAATATTTGTTTAATAAGAGTCTTGATGACAATCTAAGTTCTAAATGATCTTTCACAAACAATTAATCTTGATGAAGTTCATGGAAATAATGTATAAATTTTCCAGACAAAGCAAAGAAGACAGTAAGTTTTCAATGTATTCAGCTTTTCAATATCCATTAATTATTATACACACAGGTATGATATCTGGTCCAACCCTGTCGGCACAAAAATAAATACTGGCCCATAAGAGGAGGCTATTATGTTTAAAACTATTTTGTGCACAACCAACACAGGATCTTTTCTGACTTTGCTTCCACTCATTTCACTGATTGCCAATTAATTGCACAACAGATAAAATAAAATGATAGCCACTGTTATAAAGAAAAAAGAAATAGCATATATTGCAGGGTTCTAGGTACTTTGGCAGAAGCAAAGTCTGAGTGTTAAAAACATAATAGTTACATATGTCTTCAGGTGAAGTGGTGAAATTCAGCCTAAATACATTGGTTCAACTGAACTGGTAATGGCATTGAAGTTTGGCCCTGCCCACCTGCCCCTTTCCTTTCCTATCCTATATTCCCTTTGGGTTTTTTTTTTTCTGTTTTACTCACTTAAATTGCCCGGAACAGCTGTTTTGCAGGCCTCTGCAGCCTTCCTAATCACACGGGCTGCCTCCAGAATGGAAAAACTTACGTTTTAGAAGCACGTGTGCACCGAACCAGTAGTAAAATCAGTTGAATTCCACCACTGCTTCGGTGGCAAAACATTTTCACTATGAATCTGCAGATCTGAGATTTGAGATTGAGATTCTGCAGATCTGAGATTTGAACATTTCTCCTGTGAGTCTTGAGTGTATGTAACCTAGAGATCCAACACATTTAGAAGCTCCAATCTCGTGATTCTAGATTCTAGAATCTTGACTCTATTTACCATGATTCCCATATTAACCCCAAATATCTATAGATTAACTGAACATTTTAAAAAAAATACATAACATGTGTTTCTTCTTTCCCAGCCTGCAAAATTCTGATTTAATTAGTTTATACTTCTTGAGGCTTGAGTAGGCGTGGGGTTCAGGCATGAGAGAAATCCTGAGGGGAACTTACTGTGAGAAACTGGCATTAAGAAGATGAAATCAGTTATTTAAGTTACCAAGAAATTTTTTTCATATTGGATAGCAGTGACAACTATTGAGAAATGAAAAGGCTAGTTTCAATCTGCTTTTGCATAATTTTGTAGATCTGTTGCCATAATATTATTAAACTGACTATTAAATTCATGTAGAGAGGAAAAAATTATCTCTAGTAGATTTCATATTATTATAAAAATTATAATGGGCAAATGTATGATTTGGTTCGTTTAATTAAAAATTATTGCAATTAAACATTATTCATAAAAAGATTGTTTGCTTAATGTGGGAGAAAAAATTAAGATTTACCCATCCAAGCAGAACTTTTTGGCAGCTTAACTCATATAAATCTTGGCTTGAATTTCTGGTTATCTTACCATTTTTATAGCAGTGAAATTGGTTTTTTACTTCATTCCACTCATCTATAATAACTACCAGTCAGATGCAACAGAACTTTTCCATTCTAAGAATAACTCAAGCTTCAGAGTTTTTTCTGCTACAGTTGGTAAGAGAAAGTCTACTAACAGATTTATCAATTCTGCTTATAAAGAATTAAAAGGAAGATGGTTCTCTAAGCAGTTACACATCTTTCATTCCTTTAACATAGTTTCTAAGAATAATTTACTAACCTATTTGGGTCTATTTTATCATGGAACTGAATAAAACCTATTTCTGAGCTTCCTTATTTATGCTCAAGACTCAAATCCATAGACTATTCAAGTTGGATCATCTGTTGGTACACACCACTAGCCATTTATTGATAAACATTGTAATGGTTCCTTGCTATGCACAGTTTTTAATTAATATGCATTTGCCATGTGGTAATAAGCCCAGTTTATGTTATAACCACAATATAGCAGGCTTCCACTAAAGTTCTAAAATATTGTCTGAAATAATGATTTACAGTATAAAAACTATTTTCAGCTATCAGAGCACCTTGGTTATCTTTCTTTGTCAACGAGTGCATTTAGGAGACTTTGGAGAAGACATATTGAGTTAGACCAAAATGTTATATCGAGGGAAGATCCTCTGAAATTAGTGGGACAAGTGAGTCAGTTAAACTCAATTAATAGAACATTATATTTTATTGCATTTCAAAACTAAGACAAATATGAGTTCCCTGTGGCTTTCTACATACTTTTGCAAATCATTCTAGGATTCTGTCTAAGAAACTATTCTGTCTGAATAGTATAGCATCTGAGAAGTGTACAATTTGTGAAAATTCAAATGTGTGCAGCAGCATGGAATTCCACAAATTCCAATAAAATACAACATTTTTTCCAATTGACTATCTTCCAGTTGTTCAGGGACAGCAATTCCCAATTGAAGTTCCGGTTCATACAATAGGAATAACCAATGGTTACATTATCTGCTGTCCATATTTTCTGATTTCATAGTTATAATGAAGGGGAACTGATTAAATTGACTGGTTTATTTGTTTGCAGATCTGTACTGTATTATTGATCAAGAATCCACAGCCAATCAGAACAGAGCCTGAATCTAGTATACTAATAGGTCCCTGGCAATAATATCATATCATTGCTGAAGAAATAAACTCAACACATAATTGTCTCTGAACCATTTTGGATTATATCATTTCAGACTGTGGGTGGCTGTGGGTATTTTTCATGATGTGAGGCTCTTCTTCGCAGTAGTATTCCAGCCTGGTTTTCTTTCTTATTTAATTTTCAGTACATAGCTTTCTTTTTCTTTTCTTTTTTTCAAATAGAAAAGCACTTTAATATATACATTCTGTTTATCAGAAGCTTGCAGACTTGAAAGAGACATATGGGTTGGCTACTATGGGAAAATAATTCTGGATTTGAATGCAAATATTTCATCAGATCCAAACATCTTTTCCATGTTATTATATATAGTCTGATGTGGCAGCACTCCAAGACTTAAATTTACCTCACTATTGAGAACAGATGAAGGCTCAGTCTAAGTTTGTTATTACTTTTACAATTCCTATTATATTTGAAGAAATTACTCTAGCATCCAGGAAATAGCTTTGCTTCTCATCACTGCCAATTAAATATTCAACTAAGAAAGATGGTATGTTTTGTTTTGGTTTTTATTTTTATTCTGGACAGATGCAAACATTTATGCCAATTTATTCTGCCATTTCTTCCTCCTCTTCCTGTTTCCAGTCAAATAAGATATATGTTATAGAAGCACATTTTCATTCTTTTCTCTTTTTTTTTGTCTTGAAAAATACTGTGGATTTATCAGCTATGCTATAGTATATACATTTTGGCTAATATTCTTTATTAAATTTGTTTTCAAGAATTCCTGAATAACATTAACTGAACTGCACCATTAGTTACTGTTTCTTATTTTCATTGTTGCAGTATGTGGTTAATTTTCTAATCCCCAAACATCAAAGTTAAGAAAAATCTTCTTCAACAGAAAAAGTCATCTGTTTAATACTAGTTTTAAATTCTTTTCTACCACTGTCATTCAAACAGATGAAACAGAAATAGCTTTTACATGTTTGTTGCTTTCTTTTCTCAGGGAGGAAAAATACCATTGCAAATTCTTAGATGATGTATCAAATTCATACTCTTAAGCAGAGGTGAAATTCAGCAGGTTCTAGCAAGTTCGCCAGAACCGGTAATAAATTTTCTAAGCAGTTCGGAGAACCGGTTGTTAAAAGACATCTCCTTTTGTTTTTTTCCACTTTACAGGGTTAATCCTGTAAGGAAGGCAAGAAAAAAACATTTGGGTGTTGTTTGTTGGCTAATCTTTATTGCCCTGCTTACAGAAACTGCCCACCCAGTCACACGACCCCCCCAACCATGCCCACCAAGCCACGCCCACAGAACCGATAGTGAAAAAAATTGAATTCCACCATTACTCTTAAGTACTGTATAAGGTGAATACCAGCTTTCTTCATTTACACCTAACCACTACACAAAAGTGCTCTGCCAAGTTCTTTTCTTCCTTGTATTCCTATTATGTTGTCTTCATCTTGTCCTCAACTTATATAGCACCTGACATAGGATCGAATCTGAGTCAGTCACTGGGACCAGAGTTTCAGTCTTCCAAGCTTTTGGACTCATGCTGGAGCCCATCCTCAGGGAACTTCTCTCTCTCCAGAATACTTGAGACACCTTAAGGCTATGTTTAGCTATTCTGAGTGTTATAGTGCCATAGTCCCCCTTAAGCAACTAGCAAGCCACAGCAGTTTTACTAGGTCTGCATTCTAATATATTTCAATGTCATTTTTCATGCTGCTTTTGGGTAAGAATGAGGCACAATGTGAGCATGTCTTTCTCTCCTGGGTTTTTTATTTTAAGCAGTAGGATAGTCTGTTTATTTCAAAAACACAAGTTTAGCAGGTTTCTTGAATAACATTATATCTGTGTTCTTTAACAACCCAACAATACTAGACAGGCATAACAGGAGCACTAAAGCATAATGAACACTGGCATGAGATGGGAAAAGAAAAAAAGAGAGAGAGATGATTTATGTAATGTCTGTCAGCTGTTTGTGTTGATTTGGGGCTTTGGTCCAAGCAACAGAACAGAGATCTAGTGCAGAGAGACTCTCCCACTCTCTACTTTCTCCCTCAAGCCAGGATTGGAGAGGTAGCAGATGAAAGTGAAAGACAAGTTGTTACAGATGTCCAAACCTTCAGATTTGACTCTTTATGAGAATAATTCCAAAGTTATATACATTCTGTGGATAGCAGAACTTCACAGGCTAATGATTTTGAGAAGTGGGGAGAAGACATTCATTCTGACATGAATAAGAGGAATATTGACATCTGGTTGCAAGCCATAACAAAGACAGCCGTATTGGTAATGGAAATAGCAAATTGTATGTAAGAATAAGTTGCCCACTTTTGCTTTAGAGCAGGAAGCAGGAAATATATGAGGAGTAAGGCCACAGCTCAGCCTCTTGAATTTATGGAGGATCTCAGGAGGCTATGCTGAGGTCTTATGGCATCATAATAAGAACATTGGTATATTTTTAGTATGTTTTAAGGTAGAGATTAAGATGTAAGCCTAACTGAAAATACCCTAGATGTTGTTTTCCACTCATAAAAAACCAGAAATAGGCTAACCTTTTGTCAATAAAAATTGTTTATTTTGTGATTGAATATTGGTGACAAGCCTGGAAATTTATGCAACCCACTTGTGGTATGTTGCCTATTTCTGCCTTAGGGTCTTGTTAGGTGCTTCTGCACTCAGAGAAAATGCTACTTCTTACTTTAAAATATCACATTTGAAACATCTGGGTGACCAGCCTAAGACTTTTTTGGAGTGGGGCTTCTTGTAGGGTCATTTAAGAAACTATCATCCCCATAGCACATGGCATTTTTCCATACCTAACTAAAGAGCAAATGCAGACTTTTTCATATAATTTTGATTAAATTTAAGGTCAACCTTATACCATTGAGTCATATTAGTTTATGTAAATTTGGAGTTTTTTACATTGTTTTCTGTTCTGTCGTTTATCCATTAGTGAAGCATCACAGAGAACTCTGAAAACCTTGCTATTAAAGTATAACATGGTTAACTCTATTGTCCTTCCCCTTCCTCTTGAGGTATCACCTATAGTGTTTTATTTGTTTCTTCTGCAACAACAGGCATTCATGAATAGTTTGAAAAATGCTGTTGACGTGTCTTGCAGGAAGAGAGGTCTGAGACCATGAACACTGCTGCTACGTTTCCTATAGCAACCATGGAGCATTATTTTAAACAAAGTTAAATATGCAAACTGGCTTCCTGGAAAAACAAATGAAGGCTGGTTTTAGCCATCTCTTTGCTACCAAACATTGGATTTTCACTTACAGTGGCTGCTCATCTTGTTATGATTGTTTTGTAAGAGATGTCTTCATTAATTTTTATGTTCACATATTCTGTGTGATTTTTGTATGCATAAAATATACCTACAATTAAAGACTAAAACAATTTTAGATTATCATTTCATTTTAGATTATCATTTCATCTAAAGTATAATTTTATTAGTAAACAAAAATTTAAGATGTAGCAAGCAAATAACCAAACATTGATGTAATCAGAGGAGCCTAATAAGGATCTTTGTTGGTATAATCATATTTTTCCTCATCAGCTACACATAGTTGGATAAAGCAATGTGTGCTTTGTATTAAATCCAATTGCCCTAAGAACCTAATATGAATCCAAGAATGCTGAAGTCTCATAACTATTTTTCTGTCCCTTAATTAAGTTAAAATTATTCACTCTATGGACTGTCCATTCCTATTTATGTAGAACAGAAACTGTCAGTAATCACTGCTCTTTTGACAACATTGTGGAGGTCACATTTTTTCCTGCTCATTTCCCTCAACCCACTTTCTGCCTCTCCTGGTTCAGATTTTCAGTGTCAGCATTATCACCACCTTTCCCCACTGCTGGAAGATTTCCAAATTGAAGGTTAACTAGTCATGTCTTCTCTCTCATCCTGAAAGTCTGCAGATGCCTGGCTGCCGGCTGTCTGCTTGTCATCTCTGAGCAAAAGACATTTAATAAGCATGCCAGACTCACTGGTTGTTATAGTTTGCTTTAAGAAAGAGCTAGCCTTGTCAGGCTGCAGTCTCACATCAGCTTGGCCTTTCAAGGTTATCTGAGCCATTCTTGCCACCATTTCAAAAGTAAGAGCCCTTCCCCACCATTATTGCATCCAGTTTTCGAGGCTTCAAAAGCAGTTTGAAGATGCTTCCTGAGCGTTTTCTCTTTTGCTAACCTCACAGCACTGACAACAAAGAGCAAGAATCACTGTCAAGACCTTAGCTGCTGCAAGAGAGTAATCTTCTCACTGACCTCTCCCTATGAAAAAGCGGCTGAAGTAAATGCTTTTTGTCTTACCTGCATCCATTTACTTATTACATACAATGTGCATTGTCTGGCCATTTGCGGGAAAAAGATCCCAGGGATTTCTATGAGAGGAAGCTGCAAATGAGTCAAACTAACTTTCCCCTGAGAGGCCTGAAAACCAGAAGGAGGAGGGAGGGAGGGTTGCAATTGAGAGACACATTCCCCATGAATTCCCCAGAGACAATATTTCAGAGACAGACAGTGGATGTTGCTGCAGTTTCAAATTTATGGCTGCCAGTTGGATTGGTTTTTGAACGCTGCTGGCACTAGGGGATCCCAGAGGTTTCAAAGCTGCTTTCAAACTGGTAGAGTCTTTCCATGGAAGTTTTCTAAGGTCCTGCCCCCTAGGTAGAGCCACGTGGAGAACTTTCTATCCAAATTGCATGATTGTCTTCTAACTGCAGGCTTTCCTGTCAAGTCTGCCATAGCCAAAAAACTGAATCAAAGGTATGTTAGCAAGTGCACTGACTCAGTCTTTACCAAAATCACATGTTTTCTATTTAAGTTTTTTTCTGCCTAAAGCATCTTACCCCAGTCTAGCTTTCAAATGTGTTGCACTGAAAGTATCCATCCTACGTAGATTTAAGCACAGGGTTACAATTCAAAACGTAGAGAGAGCTCCAGGTAGGGAAACCTGATTTACAATCTTTATCATACCCACTCCAACTGATCAATGAATTGAGAAGAATAACTATTTGTTTCTCCTCCTTCATATGCAGTAATCCTTATTTATTTTAAGGATTTACCTGTTGATTACAAGGCCCAAAATCAGCCTATTATATTGTCTTTAATAACAGGTTGATGTGCAAGAAATAGCAGGGAAAGCCAACTGCATTATTAGATTCAAATTATTAGGAGATATGGTTACTTTCATAGAACTGATTCTTAATAAAATAAAATCCAAATCTATTGTGCTAGACATTGCAGAAAAGGCCCTTAGGAATGATGGCAATACTCATGAAAAACTAAGAAAATACATTGAACCATTCACGTTTATAGCATACTAGCTGATAACCTGCCATTGCCTGGGTATTAACTTATCCCAATCCTGTATTAGACAGGAAAAGGAATGAACTATATCTATAGTGTGAACTGCATGCCGCCTTTCTTTCCTTTCGCTTCACGCTTTTTTGAACCTTACACCCAACCTTCCATTAGGGAAGGGAAGAGGCTCACTCACCCTCTCGTGAAAGATGGCCTCCAGGTTTATGTGTCTCCCACCACTACCATCGGCTTCCACACTACATGATCCAACCCAGGCAATCAAGCCACACTCTGCTCCATGACCCGCTGCAGCCAATCACTGAGGCTAATTCTGCATTCCGCTGAGCTTTCCTTGACCCTCCTCAATAAGTGCAAGATCAGACACATACACACATACACTTAGTATTACCCCCACAGTATTTGTATCCAGAGAGTAAATTATCTGTGTACAAGTTTGATTGAAATTGTTCGAGGTGTTCCAGAGTTATGCTGTAACACACACACATACATTCATTTTAGATAGATAGATAGATAGATAGATAGATAGATAGATAGATAGATAGATAGATAGATAGATAGATAAGACTGCAAAAAATCTAAATGATCTTGAGATGGCAGCAAAGGATTATAGTCATCTGTACTCTCTGTTGTAACTTAGTGTTTATTTGGCTTTCTGCAACCTAATATGGTAGGCCTACTATTTACTGCTGATCACAATGGCCAAAGCAAACAAATAAAAAACAAATGGTTTAGACACACAAACTCTGTTTTGAACAGCATGCTTGTCATAGACTTAAAGAACAAAGTAGTCTGAAATGTTCCTGGATGAATGTCATGTGTTAGAAGAGTCACAGCTGATACTGCTACTTAAAATGAACCTGAACCTATAACTCCAATGAGGAGTATGGGAAACTACCAGGAAATGGTTTGCTGAAGGTAAAAAAGAAGAAGGAAGCCGATTTGGTCACAGAAACCTTAGTCACATAATCATTCCATAAAACTTTATAACAAACTGTTATCATTATATTTTTATTTAAATAAAATGGGGGTTAATGAAAAAAATATTTAAATACAGTTCAAATATATACAGTGTGGTATCTAAGTATATACACAATTGACTTTTCAGTCAAGCTGAAAAGAATAATCACCAAAGCATTTGTTTCATAATAAATGAAGAAAAAGCAATGGAAAAATACATCAATTCATTTATTATTTTGAATTGTACAATTTCAGAATTCAAGTGATTCCAGGCAAAAGAATATTGAAAACAGTCCTTCTTGTAATATAGAAACCTCAAGTTTGTTCTCATAAGACGATCAGCAAAGATAATAGTAATACATCTATTGCATTTAATGAGATTTGTAGCCACTCATCAATGAACAAACAAGGTTCTTATAACATAATGATCTTGTGTGACATCAGACAGACAAAATGACAATATTCTTTGATCAAGTTGTTTAGCTCTGCTGAAACTGAAATTAGAATTAGAGCTAACGCCTTAAAATAGAAGTGAAAAGTAGAACTTTTTTACCTCATTTGTGCCTATTCCCTTTCTGTTTTCACAAACTGTATCCCATGGCAATACATATCTTTCTGCATTATTTAACTTGGAAAACTCAGAGTTTTGGCAGTGTTTCTGTTCTCATACTTATAAGCCCAAAGTTGATGTCCAATGCAATGCATGATGGACGTAATGATTTTTGGGATCGCTGTTACATGTATAACTTTTTAAAAACCAATGTAATGTTTTAATTAATGTGTTTGTAAAATACTATAACAAATGTTCATAAAAAAATTCCAGAGCTGTGGTTTGAATACTTTCTAAAATGAATATATTATTATTTAAACCAGAAATCCAGAACCAGAAATTTGCCATGTTTGTGATCAATATTTTATACTCATTATGGATTAATGAAGAGTTGCAATGATGACAACTAAAAGAACATCTAACTGGCCATACAGGACCTGTTTTTGATGCAGTTATATCGTAATTGGGCATTATAGTCCCTGGTCTTTTTGTGATTCATGACTCATTCAGAATGAACAGGATGTTGAGCTGATTAACAGAACTAAATATCATTTTTGTACAATGCTTACTGATTTATAAATTTACATTAATTTACTTCCACACCCATTCTACGTGAGATAAAGAAGTAACAAATAAAAAAATTAACGGTAATTTTTGTTTGTTGTTATATACTTAGAAGTTACAAGTGCTGTTGTTTCATGCCATTTCGTTATCATGCCTCCTTCCCAGTTGCTGCTCAGATATCTGTATAAACTTACTACACAGTCATACATATCTGAAAGTTAGGAATTCATTCAAGTGGGCTGCCGCTTAGTCACTGAATGATGCAAATATTGATTTTTGCCCTGTATTATTGCTGTTTAGTCATTTTGAGACTAGGAATGTCTCATTGAGATGTTTAATAGACTAAAATATTTGTGACATTAGTTATTAAATCACTGGTTATTCATAAAACAGTCACATATATATCACCACTAGTTTCATATTTGTACATTCAGAAATAAGCTGAAAGAAGGCCTGGATATTTTCTTCAGAGAAAAAAAAATCCTTCTCTATCTTTAGTAACCAAGCCATTCTGTTTTACATTATATTTGGGCTTATTAGTTTTCTTTCCATCTTCCAACAATATAATAACCCATCTTAGTGATGGATGGAGCAATGCCAGAAGCAAAATTGATTATAATTTTTCAAAAGATGTTGAGTCTTCAGAGCCTGGAAATGCTAGGAATGTTGATGGATGCTTTCTGAAGAACCTTCACTACTGTCCTTGAGGAGGGCTGTTTCAGTCGATTCATCGAGAGGCATTTCTTCTTCAATAGTGAGGTGAACATCTGGCAAGGAAGATTCACTGTTTCCTTCCACAGAACACAGGGTGCAGGAAAAAGCTGGTACCATGCTGTCTTGCAGCATACTGATCATCACTGGAAACTGGACAGATCTCAGTCCCGAGACTGTTGGCAGAGACTTTACAGCTTGCCCCCATTTCCTCTGTTCATCTTTATAAAGCAGCAGCAAGTTAGATTTCTTTTCTTTCCTCTTGGAGTTCATATAGCCTAGCATGATTCCCATTAAAAAGATTCCATAGAAGGTCATGACAATCAGGATATAAAAGTATTCATTGCCACTGCCTCCATTCTTCTCAGGCAAGGAAGCAACAGAGCCAGAATTTTCAACAGCCGGCAGGGACTGTGTTGTGTTAGGATGATCCATGGCAAACATCAAAGCTTTTGGAAAAAGACTGGATCCTGGAGAAAATAAGAGGTTAAGGCATGAATATCAAGCAATGGTGACAGGAAAATAATCCTAATGCATATATGAACATATAGTTATTTATTGGTTATTGAGATAGACCAATACTTTAGTCAGGACAGAATAGTTTGATCATCTAAGAACATTTGATAAGAGTTCGTGGGAATTAGCTTCATAACAAACTGTCACATACATCATTGAAGCTTATTCTTCCTTTATGTAGCCTAGTGTTATCCACTTGGACAATTTTCAGAATCACAAGTATTTACCACCAGCTGTCTGATCTTCTAAAACTAAAGGGAGCAAAAATTGAACCCAGGAATATTTACATGTAAAACATGAGATCAAAGTGATAATGAGCCCCACTATAACTTATTATAATGAAAATAATCAGGTTTATGAAAATATGCACAATATAGCAGCTGACGGACCTACTAGTAGATTGAAGATATGTTGCTTAATTTTGTTCCCAAAGCAATAATTTCACTACCCCCTGAATAAGCAGGCAATAGGCTTGAATCTGGTTGTCTTCAGTCCAAGTCTAAAACTTTAACTATACTACACTGACTCTCCTTTTTCTTTTTGCCATCCAACTCAGCCTTTCCCACAAAATGTATTAAGACAAGTTGATGCCATGGTTTATACAGCCTAAATGCTAATGGAGATTGTTATGATTTAGTTCAAAACTACAGAATTTTGCAAACTAAAATTTCCATTCAAGCAGTATTTCTAGTTATATCCAAAGATTTCCTTACATCAGAGTTCCTTACAAAGAGAGTACATGGCAATGAATGACTGAAAAAGCACTTCTGAAATTCAAGAAGGAGAGACAGAGTTGGTTTACAACCAGACCAGTTATTATGGTGAAGCTTCACATTGCTTACCACTCTGGAACAATGGAAAAGCATTATTATATTCAGTGCCTTAGACTAATAAAAAAAATGTTCAACAACTTACATGAGCTCGCAAATAATGCTGTGCTTCCCAAAGCCCTAAGGAAACAGTACATCTGCCGGATTCCAGAGGCTCTGAAATTTTCTCTGGCTGCTGCCAGAATTAATAGACTTGCTTGGATGAAATGTTATGCCACGTGACCCAGAGTATATAATAGTTTCATGCTAGAGTCAGCCCACAAACTGAAATGGCCTCACAGTTTTAACTGGTTAAATTCCTGACACCTCTGTAAAATGAAGAACAGTGGGATGGCTGAGTCATTCTTTCCTAAACAAAGGCCAGTGCTAGAAAGTTTGGACACAAAACTTGGGTCAAACGCAGACGCTTTCTGGATGAATTATGTGACTTGAGCTAAACACTGCTTTGTATGCACAGAGATAAGTTCTGCCAAAAGCAGTGAATTGTCATCAGCAGAAAACCCCTTTCATGGCTATGTGTAAGCACTGCTTCCTTCCTAGAACTCCTGAAGATGGCCTTTATAATTTACAGATAAATTTGACTGCATTTAAATTAAAGCTATCAAATATTACATTTAATCTATCCCTTGGGTTTTAGACAAAAAGCTCACCAAAACTTTCAGGGTTAAAGTTAGGATACTTCAGTTTACAATAGTACTACCATGAAATATTTGATTTCATGGGATTTGCTTGTCTAGTAAAAGTGGTCAGAATGGGTATCATAAAACAGCATTAAAAGGTTCGGAGTTGCAACCTGGACTACATTCCACTCAACTGTGGTTGTAAAATAGAATTGCCTAAGGTGATTGTGAAAATAATCATCACCATCTTTTATTAGACAAAATACAGGTGATGTTGCTATGGGAACCAAATACTAAGCAGACCCTTTCAGTAACCAACATACATTTGTATAGAAAAATGTATCGCAAGCATATAAAGCAGTGGACAGGAGAAAATAGACCATGGTCTGTAAATTTCTGAATTATTTGAAAAAGATGAACCAAAACCTTTGATTTTTCAGATGTTTAATACTATAAAGGATGATGTACTCCCCATGATTCCATTTTGT
>JANHFJ010000516.1:31707-43831 GCA_032468195.1 Cerberus rynchops | reverse complement strand
AAACAAAACTCCAGAATCTTGTCCCAGTCTGTAGAAGCCTGTTGGATGTTTGCTCCCTGTTATTGCCTACCTCCTACGCTTTGCCAGAGGCATCAGCTGCCTTCATACCTCAGCATCCTGAACGAGACCTCTCCATCTTTCTGCTCTGATGTAATGGGCAATCTGTTCAAGCTGCTTCTGAAGCCAGCAATTTCTCTGTTGCTACTCTGTTTTGGGTTGCTTTTTTGGTTTCTGCTTTCACCAGACTCTGGAGTTTTGTTTATTCAATTCCCTAGTAAGAAAAACAGTTGTAGTTGAGGGAGTTCTCATATATGACTTCTCTTCCAATATTGTTGCAATTCTAGTTCACTTTTTTTTTCTCTATCTGTCTGCATATTCTTCTACCTCCTTTAATTATGTTTATACTGTCACGTTCTTCATAAAATTAGATCAGAACTAAAATTCATTTTCAGTATACAAAATGAAAAAGATCAGCCTTAGCTATGTTGCAAGACCAAAGGGAAATGGACAAACAACCGGTATCTCCAGAGGTTCTTTCACTTATCATTTTAAGTGCACTTGCCATATTTTGAGACTACGTTCTTTTCTTTTTTGTTTCAAATTTTTATTTTATAATGTAAGAATTCCAATTTCAATTGAACAGTATGTTGTCTGAATGCAAATAGTTTTAGGAAATAATCAAAATGTTTACAACAATATTTGTTACATTGATATTAATTATAGTAATGTTAGTAATAATAATATTATTTACTAAATCAATTAATTACGTCTTCCTCATATCACTGATCCTTCCCATATATTTCTCTGTTTCTAGCTCCTGTTTTTTCAGCTAGTCATTGATAAAATAAGTCCCAAGTCAAAAAGTAGTCAGTGTTAGCCTTTCCATTTCTGCACATTCTAATATTATTTTAATTACATTTTCATCCATTGGGACCTCTTCACTTTTCCATTGTTACACAAACACAATTCTGGGTGCAGTCAATACATGCAAAATCAAATATGCATTCCCTTTATTATATTTATCCAGTAACGTGCACAATAAAAATATCTCTGGTTTCAAATCAATATGCTATTTTATCATTTTCTGCAGCCATATATGAATTTTTGTCCAATATTTTTTCACTTTTTGACACGTCCACCACATATGACAATATGAGCTGGATGTCTCATGGCATTTCCAACATTTTGCCAATCTATCCTTAAACATCTTTGCTAACCTTGAAGGTGGAAAATGCCATTTATAAAACATTTTATAAAGATTTTTTTTGTACTCAGTAGACATTGTTAATTTATAGTTTCTATCCCATCGTTTCTATCATTTATCAAACTCAATCAGATAACCAAATTTTTTAGCCCATACTATCATTGTCTCTTTTATTTATTCATCTTCCATCTTAATACTTAGTAAATAACTATTAATTTCTCATCTGTCCCTGTTAACAGCTGATCTATTTCTGTTAGTTCTTTGTGGAAATCATACATTTTGACATTCTTCTCATATCTAAATTGTATATGCAGATATGGCCACCATGTCATCTCAATCTCTTGATCACTCAGTTCCTGTTTGGTTTTAAGTCCCCCCTTTGCATTCAAAATACCTTGATGTCTTCTAATATTCTCCATATCAATAACATTTGGCTAAATCAATGCCTCCATTGCAGAGAGCCAGATTGGTATTTTTAAATAGTGTTGTTCTTTGATTTTCTCCCATATTAATAATAATGCATTCCTAAATAATGCCTTTGGAAATAGCTATGTACCGTATTTTTTGGTATATAAGATGCACCGGAGTATAGGACACACCTAGATTTTGGAAGATGAAAATAAGAAAAAAAAGTTGTATTTGGAAAGGATGCGTGGTTTGCCTATTAAACCTTGGCAAAATTAGTGAATGTTATAAAAGAGAATGCATTCAAAACTGATATAATTATCTAAAGAGAAGCTTGTACCCCATGTCCATTTTCTTCTTATTCTAACTATTATGCTGTGTATAGCTTACATATCATACTGCTACCACAAATCTTGGAAATTTGGTAAATATATAGCTAATTAACCAAACTTTACAATTACAATCATTATGTGAACAAATGTGACATCATCTCCTCACAGTAATGCTTGCAGACCTAGGTAGGATCTACAAGTTTATCAAAATGGGGGGAAAACTTTATTTTAAAAATAGGCATTTGATGACATAGAAAATACGCAAAACTGGAAATGCTGGAATGCCATAAAGGCTGAGTGATTCTGGGAAGAAAACAAAAAGAGTGAAAGAGAATAATGAAGATTATTGCCTCTGAGAGTAGGGGAGAGGGAATATAAGACGCATGGAGGGGGGGTTGGAAGCCCAAAAAGTGGATGAAAAATGGGCCATTTTTAGCCTCCCAACCCCCTCCGGGTGTCTTGTATTTCCTCTCCCCGGGCCCCAGAGGTATGTTGCAGGGCTCCAGAAGTCTCTACAAGGCTCATTTTTGCCAAAAACGGGGCCATTTTTGTCCATTTTTACCCAATATTTTAATTTTATCTTTATTTATTTTCAATCCTGTTACTTCCCCATATACTTCTATTTTTTTTAATTAGTTTAAGTCCAGTTTCTTGCGGATCTTCCAGAATAAAAATCAAATCATCTGCAAATGCCTTTAATTTACACTCTTCCTTTCCATAATCTTAATTTCTTTATCTTGTCTAATATTTTTGTTTAACACTACCAATGTTAATAGAAATGGTAAAGGGGATAATGGACATCCTTCTCTTGTGTCTTTTTTATATTAATATACTCTGTCATATCTCAATTTACCATCAGTTTTACCATTTGCTCATGATATATTGCCTTTATCACATCTCATCAAAGTCCATAAATTTTAGTTGTAACAACATAAATTGCCAATTTACATTATCAAATGCTCTCTGTATATCCAGGAGAAGCAACCACCATTTGCTTTCCAGGATGTGTTTAATAATATTCCAGTGTATTTAAATCATTCTCATATTGCTTTTATACTGTCTTAGATAGGAAGCCATTTCGATCTGGAAGTATACATTCATTCAGAAATCTTTTCAGCCTCTTTGCCATTATTGAAGCATATATTTTATAATCAACATTCAGTAGAGATATGGGTCTATAATTTTGTCAGAGTATTCATAATTGGAATAGGGCTTAGTAACAAGGTCAGCCAATGGGAGCCGATTGATGACTCAGACAGAGAGAAGCCTGGCCTTTAGCTCTGTGCTGAGTTAGAAAAAGAAACTAAAACAAGTCTGTGCATGCTGCTGCTTGGAATTGAAACTGGAAAAGATATAGTTATTGAAGCATGTTAACTTGTTTTTTGTAAAAGAGATTAATATAAGGATATAGACTGTAAATAGAAAAATATATAGCCATTGGTTGAACCTGGAATTTCAAATACTGAGAATTCTCGCATAAAAATGAAGGAATAAAAGATTAGTCAAAAGAATACAAATAATAGATGTGTATAATACTAAGATAAATAAAATTATAAATTAAAATATAATTATAAGAGAAGATTATGAAAGGATGACAAAAAAAATCTTTCTTTTGTAACCAACTGATACACTGCAAGTGTAGACTTGGATATTTTTTTAGATGTATGTTTTTTTATGTTATGTATGTTTTTTGTGTATTTGTTTTAAAAATTAAAAAACCTTTCCAAAAAAAAAAGAAAGAGCTTTGGAATTGTATATTTATTTTATATTATATTGTATATAAAGAAGTTACTGGATCCTGCTTAGTTAATTTACTTGTGTGTGCTTCTGAATATGTTTTTTATATTGTATTGTATAAATTTTTATCTGCATTAAATCAGTCGTCTTTCAGAGTAAGAGTAAATTTGCTTCCATCACAAATTTGCTACCTTTGCTTCAAGCAGTACTTCATTATAAACTTCTGACATTTCTCGGCCTGGAATATCTTATGGATGTTTATAAAATTCTACCAGCAGCCCATCTGGACCTGGTGTTTTATTATTATTTTGCCTTTTAATCACTTCTGACAGTTCTATCATTCATATTTGCTCATTTAACATAACTTTCACTGTTTCCAGTACTTCAGGGAAATCTGCTTTTTTGAAATATTGTTTAATTCTCTCTTCTGGAACTTTCTTCTGCTCATACCGCTTTTTATAATAATCTTGAATTATTATTTTTTTTATCCTCATTTTGGTGATATAGGATTCCTTTCTCATCTACTAATCTATGTATCAGTGTCTTTTCTCTCTCTGTTTTCAATTTATATGTCAACCATCTTCCAGGTTTATTCGTATTTTCAAAAAAATCTTTTGCATTTTTAATTTTTGCTGCCAGTTCTTCCTTATGTAGCAGATTCAATTTGTTTTATTCATTACATTTGATTTTTTAAGTCTTTTTTTGTGGTTCTTTCTGTAATTCTAATTCCAGTCTTTTGTGTTTTTTTCTAACATCTTTTGGTTTTGTTTCTTTTTTTTTTTTTCCCTGTGTAGGTTATAGCTAGTCCCCAAATATACGCCTTAGCAGTATCCCATACATTTTGTAGTGAAGTTTCTTCTTTCCTATTCTTTTTGAAAAAAAGTCCATTTCTCTTCCCATAGTTTATATAAATTCCTTAACTTTTAATATTGATCGATTCAAAGCCCATCTCCATTTTTTTCTTTTGTCCTTTCCATTTAACTCTCACTGGATTGTGATCTGCCCATACACTTGCCTCTATTTCTATTTCTTGAACATTTGACTTTAATTCTAGTGACATCCATATCATATCTATTCTTGACCAAGTCATATGTCTATTTGAGTAAAATGAGTATTGGTTTCTCTTAGGATTTATCTCCCTCCATACATCTTGGATACCTATTTCTTCTGCCATTTTGAAAAAAGTCTGGAAGTGGTTTTTTTAAGCATTTTTGCTTATTTTGCTGCTTTTATAATCAAGTTCTGCCTCTACAATTGCATTAAAGACTCCACAAATATTTTCATATCCCAGTTCTGTAATTTTCTTACCCAATTTTTCATAAAAATTTTCTTGTTTCTTGTTTGATACATATATCGCTACTAAAAGTATCTGCTTATAGTTCATTGTTACCTTCACCATCAAAATTCTCCCCTCTTCATCTGCAAAGATTTGTCTAGCATTATTGTTTCTGTAATATATAAGGCCACACCTCTTTTCTTTTGCTGTGCTAATGAAGAATATAGTTTCCCAATTTTAGGATATTCCAATATATTGTTTTCTAATGTGGACCTCTTGAAGACAAATTATGTCTAGTTGTAGCTTTTCTAATTTGTTAAACGTCCTTTTAGATTACATTCTTTTTAATAGGATTGTGCTCAGGAAAACTGTTCTGCCTATTGTCTCTGGAGGTTCTCAATCATCCAAGTCATGATTGTCCCAAAGATGCTTTTTCCAAAAGGCAACTGGACTTTCTTGGTATTTTTTCTTTGAAAAAGTTTCATTTCTCATCCAAGAAGCTTCTTCCATTCAACACCCCAAGAAAGTCCGGTATTTAAAAAAGCAAGTTTATATGACACTGAAGAGGCAGCCAGTCAGAAAACCCATATTCTTCTTTTTACAGCTATGGATGGTGCTGATTGGCTTGTTCTTTTACTTATCTTTCCTTCCCATAAAGAAAACTATTTTTTTTTCATTATTTAGTTAAATATTTGTGAAGTCCATATACAACAGTGTATTAGTTGTCGACTAAGCAATGTTTTGGAGTTCAGCGGCACACTTAATGTTTTTTGAACAGGGAATCAGTTTTTTTAAAATTACATTAATGTTTCTATCATCTTTAAATTACAGTAGTGGCACTATATGTTCTGCGTGTTTCCTTCCTCTGACAAGAAATGTTGCCAATCGTTGTTGTTGTTGTTGTTGTTGTTGTTGTTGTTGTTGTTATACAGAGGAACCAACATAAAGGATATGAGGATTTCTACGTCAGAACTGAATGTTGGTTGAACTGAACATCAGCACCCGTTTAGGCAGGGAATATTTACATATGCCATTTTCAAGATTTCCAGTGGAGAAAATCTAAAGAACCAAAAGAGTCTCAAAAGAACAATAAATAGAATAGGGAAGAAGTAAATCCATCCGTTATGAGCTCTTGGAACCTTAATACAAAATTCAGATCTATCTAGTTTTATGTTTGAAAATAAATCTGTTGACTGTGTTGACTCATTCACCTATCACTCTGTTTTTACAGAGGTAACAGTTCTGACAGTATTCAGTAGATATATAGTAAAGAGAAGGAATGAAGAATGCATGACCATGCAGGGCTTTGTTGATTTCCAGCTCCTATTAATAAAAAAAAGTCTAGATAGAAATGCAAGCGTAACAGTTACTAGGATAGGAATGGAAAGTAACTGGCCTATACCGTATATTCAATGTAGCCCATGAGTTCTTCCTATATTCCCCCACTAGCATTTAAGTTAAGGTATCTTATCCATTAAATACTATATTTGATTTATATCATTATAATCTCACAGAGAGAGCTTTTTATTTTTACAACACAGTGCAGTTTGGAATTGATTGTAATCATAATTTATCAAACCTTGTCAGATGTAAGGAAGTGGCATCTTTGGTAAGATAATCAAACTGGCCTTTTGCCAATTTAGAAGAGTCCTGTGAGGTCTTGAGCTTGACAGTTTTCTTGCAGATGTAAAATTGCCTGACTAGGTAACAGTAGTAGTGGAAGGGGATAGGGTTTGTTCTATATACAAGTGGCTTTCCCTGTCACTGTTCTTGGTGCTCCAAAACTAGGCTGTTGTTTACTGTTTGATTGTTTGTCTGAGTTGGTAGTTCCTTGATTATGGGATTGTTTACTGCTTGATTGTTAATCCAGTGTTAATCTAGAAGAGAGTCCTACCTACCTACCTACACTTATCAAGTACCTAATGATTTTTCTCTCCCTACCTACAGACTAACCGTGAAGTAGAAAAAAGAGAAGGATTGCTATTTGCACAAAAACACTCCATGCTCTTTATAGGTATGTGAAAAATATCAGGAAATATTCTGATTTTCCAGAAGCAAAAATCATAATTTCATTATCTTTGCAGATCTTCTCCCCAGCCTACTCCTAGCACTTATTCCTTTTAACCCTTCCAAAATCCCCTATGACAATGCTAGGGTTTAGGTGGGAGGGAAAGTGACATCAGATTTGCTTCTGCAAAGGTCCCTAGATATCCTTTCAGAACTATAAAACTGCAATTTCAGGGCCTTTCACCAGTTAAAGAATAGTCTCTCCATCCTTGAGTTGGCATGAAAGAACATCAGCATGTTTGTTGTCCCCATTGCCAAACTGCATCCTTCTGTCACTGTGTTTAAATCACATACTAATGACTCTGTCCTGATTTGTGAACGACCCATTCTTTACAGGCAAACTGGATTTTTTTCCCATGACTTTGCACATCTCCAACCATCCAGAACATCCACAAATGCAGCCAGAATATGAATGGTCTGACTTCAGGACTTGGTCTGGCTTCTCTAGGCAGGCTTGCCAGTCCCTTCTCACACATCCCACTTGGGCATCTCTCAAAATACACTAAAATAGTGAAACATTTGGGGAAGCCCCAAGAGGAGGGTTAAGCCTACACAGGAGAGAGGCAAAACTTTCCATGGTTGGACTATAGCTAGGCCCTTCAGAGCCATAGAACTGAACTAGTTTATGGGCAATCACTCTCGTTTTTGGCAGTAGAGTGGGAGATGCTATAACTGAGAGAACAGTAGAGAAAACTGGGCAATAAACAACAAATGTCGAGTTCAACATCCTTCGTTATTTTCTGGATACAGCAGTTAGGAAGAGCAAGGCTGCAGCATAATTAAAGATTTCACAAGCCAATTAAATAAATTAACACAGACATGCCCCTTGTTCTTCCCCAGCCGACATTGTGGAATTCTGTTGTGCTGTTTTGCCCTTGTTGGAAGCATGGAGAGAAGCTGGTGTCAGAGAGAGGGTTGGATTCCATAGTCTCTCAACATAAATGAACATAAACTTTATTTTCTCCATCACTGAGTTAAAGCACTGTCCTTGCATCCTTGAGTTAGCATAAAACAGTAGCAACATAATGTTTACTGGTCATATAAAATTCACCTCTCTAAATGCCTCAGGCGAGCCCAAGAGCGGGATAAGAGCTGGAGAGCACCGTACTGATCTTGAGAGGCATGTATATATTCAAACAATAACAGCATGCCTCCCAGGAGTAGGACGGTGCACTTCAGTTCTTAATTTGCTGTTGGGTTCACCTGAGGCATTTGGTAGGCCTCTGTAGGAATGGCTGAAAGAGGTGGGCCTTTTGGTCTGATGCAGCAAAGGATTTGTTGATAAATGGGGAGGAGGAATGTAACCCTTAGTTTCCTGGAAGAAGTTTGATTTATTTAAATAGCTATTTGCCATGAGGGAATTCACGCTGAGACAGATGCATCAAGTGCCAGCCGCTAGTCTTCTCGATTTTTAACAGGAGAAATTTTCTCACCCCTAGTGTGCTTCGTGCTTCCTTTCAGTGGGGAAGAGATTCTCTTTGTTCACCGGAGATGGTGAAGAAAACTAGCAGCCAGAAAAATACAATATGAGAGGATTTAAAAGGAACTTGCTTATTTTTTACCACACTTTTTAAACCCTTCTCGCTTTCCCCTTAAGATTCAATAGAATGTTCAAAAGGAAATGGAAGGCAAGCTTTTAAGCCATATGCTTTGAATTTTCTCAGATGTTTTTCTGGTGTTTCAGAGATAGTAATAAAGACCTTATATGGGAGCTATAGAGATTATTTGACATACTTTATAAGCACTTAAAATGTCTTTTGCAAGGTCAAAGTAATGCTTCTAAAATCATATCAAAAATGGCCGGGCTAGAGGTATAAGATTTGGAGTAAAAACATACAGACAATCCCTAGGTGGGAGCAACAAGAACCTTCTATACCTCTTTATTGCTCTAGTAATTATTCAGATTTTTGAAGCCTTCCTAAAACAGAAATTTGCTGCTACAAGAAGTAACTTTAAATCAGGCTTTCCATAACTGGATCTTCCAATCTATCTCTTGCCATGCATGCTAGTCCAGAATAATGATAGTATAGCATTGTCTATCAAGAGAAATCTGATGGGGGAAGACCGATACACGTTAATAAGGTTAGAAAGATCTCATATGCAACTTGATATTTATATCACTCTAAAATATACACTTGTATTGATTTATAGATTCCTCCCCCCAAATAATAGCATTTCAAGGTACATGAAGGTATATATAATCATGTCAATGTTGCTGCGATAAAACCCAGCTGCAGGAATATTTATACTTTGTAGAGCATTTACAAGATTTTAGTGATGAGGATACTTTATTTAATAGTCTTCTATCTGAATAAATCTGGCAATATTGTTTTCAACTAACATTTATTCCTTTTAATGTGTTAGTTGGAAAAAGTGCTGTCAGATGGCATTTGAATTCTGCCTACCATAGAATTACCATGGCTGCTACACTGAATGCTCCTGTTAAATCCCCATCTCTCCATTCTCCAGACCATGGTCCTCAGATGTCCTCTGAATGCTTTATGTTGTCTGTTTTCTGCTTAACTCTTCAGATAGTTTCTTGGCATTGCATTTGGAGTTGTAGTAGCTCAGGATCTATAACACTTACTTGTAATACTATATCCATAGCACTTTTTAATCCCAACTCTCCCCCCACCCCATTAAATGTAGATGAGGAGTTAAGAGTATTGCTCAGGCTACTTAGCAGAAAAGCTTTCTTTAAAGCAGCACTATCCAAATGCATTAACTGCCGTCATTTTTAACCATTAGTAATGTTTTTTAAGATTGATGGGAATGTAGGCCAATCTCTCTGGAAGATGAATCCAGAGAGGCTGAATTTATACCACCTGTACTTCATTTGACAAATGATCCTTTTTGCTATTTTGTTTCTACCTCCAGAAGCCAGTGCTAAAATGAAGTCTGGGGTGCAGAGTGCCTTTGAGGAGGTCGTCATGAGGATCCTTCAAACTCCAGAGCTTTGGAACATCAGAAGAGAGGGAGTGAAGTTGGCAGAAAGCAGATCCTTCAGAGAAACAGATGCCTGCAATTCCTACTGTTCTGTCGCTTAACATTCTATGTGTTCAAATAAAAAAGACCCAGGCCAAAGAGTCTAAGAAACGAGCTCTCGTCCCTGGCATGACATTAACCATTCTCATACTCAGTCAGGAAAACATCTTGGGTGGACAGCCTATAGTGAGCAAGAACAACAACAAACAGGATGATCATAAAAGTAAAGAAATAGGATTTTTCATTCCTCTCCTCCTCCTCCAGCCCCAGTCATTGGGAATTTTCAATAAGATCAGATTTTATTTCTTCATTATTAAAACATAACTACAATTTTCACATGATTCTCAATTAAAAATGGCAGGAAGCCACAGCGTTAAGTCGTAAGTCAGGCGGTTATTTAACTGCCAAAGGAAGTTAACTGTCAAGGAAGCTCTGAAAGCTACCAAATGAGGTTTGCAACCCACATGCCCCTGGGATTACAGGTTGCCCAACCACTCTGATATACTAAATGGAGTACAGCAGATATTATTTCCTTCAGATGAGGGAATATTGCACACTAATTTCTGCTCACAAATAAGGAACTAAAGTAGTTTGGGAACAGGTTCCTCAAGCAAGCCACAACATTCTTAATATCAGACTCTGCACTCAAAGATCCTTTCACCTTCTGTGCCAATTCACAGTTGTTGTATTCTTTTTGTCCTTCAGATTGCCAGCTTCTCTGTTACACACATAACACACAGTTCTTTTGCTGCTTCCTCCAGATGGCAGTCACCATCTCCAAATTGTGATGGCATATTATTTTTTTAAAAAAAGATTGTCTGCCAACTGAGAGACCTCTTAACTATTCACTCCAGTTCATGTAATATCAACAAGTTTTTCCTCTTATTTAACCAGTTAACTAAAAACAGGAAACTGCCATGCACAGTTTTACATATCATGAATTATGTTCAGCTTTTGCTTAATGCATTACATAAAGCCAACAGTGCTATGCATTGAATGTAGTGGTTTACGATTAAGCATATTACATAATTATTATAATTTTAGGCCTCTTCTGAGTATTATTCTTGTATTATTGTTGTATACTGCCCAGAGTCACTCATTTAGAGATGAGCAGTTATTTAATGTGTTTGATAAATATAAATAAATAAATAAAGGCCTTTAAAAACATATCTAATTAATACATTTTAAATTGCTGCTTAATGTTAGGGGTGTCACACTCAATTTCATCGAGGGCCGCATCAGGGTTGTGTTTGACCATGGGGGGGGCATGGCCAGGGTAGGCATGGCTGGCTTGATGCCACTCCTGTTAGCGCTAGTGGTGACCTGAGCATTCTGCCAGCAAGAACAGGCTCCTGAGTTCCGTTTTCAGCTGCCATGGCCTGTAACTCTTTGCTAGTGAAAACTGGGCCGAGCACCATTTTCACTGGCAGAGGGTTGCAGGAGGCTGTGGCAGCCAAAAACAAGAGCTCAGGAGCCTGTTTTCACTGTTTCCAGGGCGGCCCTGTAGGCCAGATCTAAGCACCCCATAGACTGGATCTGGACCCCGGGCCTGAGTTTGACACCCCTGTGATTGTGTTCAGAATTATTTACATTAACTCGGGGAAGTTAAATCAATGTGGATAAATGCTAACATTGACACTAAAAACTTAGGCCAGTCGCTCCTCAGCCCTGGGAAGGAAGCAGTAGTGAACTACTTCCAAAACTGCTCTCTAGAAAACTGCAGGGACTTGTCCAAGTAGTAACCAGGAATAAAATCTGACTTGAATGTAAGAGAGAGGGAAGAACTGATGAGTCTGGACACACCACCATGAGAGTTTTGAGCTTCACATGACGTTTCTTGCTCTCATGACTCTCAAGGATTTGGGCTTTTTTCTATCTGAACTGTCTAGGTCTCCAACTCTGTCTCTCTTCCCATCCAAGAAGAGTTATTGAAAAAGGCCTAGAAACTTTGCCCCTCTTTTTTTCCCTATCATGGTATACATCCAGTGCAAATGTTTTTAAATGTTTATTAAGAGTTCAAACTGAACTTTAAAGCAAGGGTCCTTGTCTTTGGGGGACAGTGGACCCAATAGACCAGGGGTAGGGAACCTTGGCTCTTTCATGACTCGTGGACTTCAA
>JANHFJ010000516.1:9611-22629 GCA_032468195.1 Cerberus rynchops | reverse complement strand
CTAATAAGCGCTATGTGCTTAGAGCTCAAAGCATTGTTAGAGACCCCACCCCATGGTCTGTTTCTGTTGCTCCCCTCTGGGAGGAGGTTTCAAAGTATCTATAGCAGAAGATTCTACTAGATTCTGGAAGAGATTTGTTCCTTATGGCATCTGTCTGGTAAACTCACAAGATTCGTTTTTCTCGCCATGTACATATATACATCCAAACTAGACTGTGATATTTCTCTGTATCACATATGTGTGTGTATGTGGGTATGTAGATAATGGTTATCTTTTTGAGAGCTGAAAGCGATGAAATTTCATTTTAATGTATGCTTATTAGTGTACGTGTAAAGTGATAATAAACAAATTTATTCTCTTCTCTTCTATTTATTTATTCTATTCTATCTTATCTAGAATTCTCTGAGAGTAGAGGATGCCGAGGATGCCAAGGATAGAGTTAGGTGAAAAAAGATGATTCGCTGTGGCGACCCCTAACAGGAACAGCCGAAAGAAGATTCTATTCTATTCTATTCTATTCTATTCTATTCTATTCTATTCTATTCTATTCTATTCTATTCTATTCTTCGCAAGTTCCTTGATATGTGTCAAATATTAAATCTTTTTTAAAAATCAATTCAATTATTTATAAATTCCACGTACTGCCAATTCCCACCACTGTATGTCTATAGGCAGTCCTTGCTTACTAACTGACTTATTTAGTGACCACTGTAACATCTTGTGATGACATTATCACCATTTGCATATTTCCCAACTAGTTTGCAACAAGCAAAGTCCAAAAGCTTGGAAGACTAATCCTCTGGTTCTCAGTGACCAACCCGATTGGATCCTGCAACATAACCCTGGGATATGTACATTAGCGTCCATTCCTCCTTGATTCTCCTGTAAGGTCAACGAGCTTTCTTCAAAAGTTGTTTTAAGGAAAGGCAGGTGAGGAAATGGAAAGTAGGAGAATTGGCTGATACAGAAGGTAGAAAAGAAAATAGGAGGTAGCCTTCATTTGTCTTGTAAATTCCATTTTCCCCTCAACACATCATCCTTTAAATGAAATTTTTGGGTATGAGTATGAGTAATTATTAGGCTTATCTTGGCTAAGTCTCCACAGATGACATTCAAAAGAAGAACACTTCTTAATGATGTTACAAAGTACTCCTATTTTTTGCTGGTGTTAAAATGCAACTATTGGGTTTCTTCAAATAAATTTGCTTCCCACCCCATGGATGGTATATGTCTTCTTCAATTTTGAATCCTGTACTAGAGATCTGGGAGTTTGAGAGATCTGCACAGGATGTTACTTGTCCATAATCGTGCTCTCTTCTTGACAGAGAGCTCTGATGTTGTTCCTGGAATCATTTTGGTTCCAACCTGTTGGAACCATCCTGGTTGCAACCTGTTGGAACCATTTTCCCAATTTAGGAATCATAGCCTCAAGTACTCTTACCACTTTGTCCTTGACTTTCCACATCATCTCCAGTTTCTTCTTCAGGCCCTGCTTTTTCTCCAGTGTCTCATGCTCCTTCTTCTTAATGTTGTTCTGCCTACAATGAGAATATTTGTCCATACCAATCAGAAAGAATATTTGTAATTTACAGTTGAACTGTGGGTTCCTTGGTGCCATCTCAACCTGGTTGTTTTCTTGCAGACATTTCATTACCCAGCTAAGTAACTTCATCAGTGCACAAAGTAAGCAACCAAGTTCAGAGAGTACCAAAACCCCCACACTATTCGTGTCAATTTGTGTGTGTTTCTCTATATCTGTGTGTCTGTGTCTCTGTATGCAATTTTTTTTTGCTACTTACAAATTATAAATATTTCTTTTAATCACCTAGGCTTTAAGCATTAAGCATAAGTATCCACACAATCCCTTGACAAATGACTTAATTGTCTTTTATTCATTTTCAGCACACAAATCATTCCTTCCAAACTTGCTTAGCCACTGGATCTCAGGTTTTTTTCAGCATCTAGAATTCAGCCTATGAAGACCCCCTCATGTATATGTTCAATTTATTGAAATGTTATGTTCATGTAAGCATATTTTGTAAGAGTGCAAAATTTTATTCCTGCAAATGTTGACATAAAGTAATTTGTTCCCTGCCTCTTGGGGTTCAAAATGCAATCAGAATTTAATCAGAACATGACCTTTTGAATTTCCTGAATGATGCAATACACCTTTCAGCTACAGATATCAAAATGTTTTTTTTTTAAAAAAAAAAAACATATTTGTAAGAAATTTGAATCTATGGATTATTGTGGAGATTGTATGAAATGGATTTATAATTGAACTCGTAGATCCTCAACTGTAAACTGGGAGATCATCTAGTCCTTTTTCAAACTTCTAGCTTGGAAATTTGGTAGTTGTAATGTCAACATTTTTGGACGGTTCCGAATTATAGAAAGTTGAACTTACATAAAGGTTCAGTTCAAAGATAAGCCACATTCAAGGCAAGAGTTTTAACTGTACACAACCGTTGTTGTTTTTTTTAAATGGCCAAACTGCAGAGACTAGTGGAATAACACAAAACCATCTTTCAGAATTGCCTTTATTAAATTCTGACAAATGTCCTCTTCGTGCTTTCCTGTCAAACAGATCTCATTTGGTCATTCTTTGTTTTTTTATGAGTTTGAAGCAGGGAATACCTGAGAATGTAGATGCAATTTCTTTTTAATTGTCAGTTATGGCAATTAAGGAGGCCGGGACAGTAATGCTGTAACAGCAAAGCATGTCCAGGAAAAACGAATAAAGAAGAAAAAGATGAAATACAGCATGAATAATGAGACTGTGCATTTTCTAGGAAACTACAGGCAGGTTTACGTTATGCAAATTCTTCAAAGTATATCCTTGGCGATGTGCAGGAGCACACAGGGGGTATCTCTTCAGATCAATTGAGGGGTCTTGTTGCAGTGCAGGCTAGCACCGTAATGGCAAACCTATGGCACGTGTGCCACAGGTGGAATGCGGAGCCATCTTGCTGGGCACACAAGCTGTCAGCAAACTTACCTCCAGCTGAGCATGCACATGCGATTACACCTGCACAATTGCAGAGACCCAGCTGGTCTTTGGGCCTCCGCTATGCACGCATGTGATTGCAGCAGGAAATCCAGCTGGTCTTTGGAGCTCTCTCTGCTCATGCAAGGTGATTGCTCCTGTGTGCATCAGTGCCTGCGCACAGCACATGTGCATTGCATGTGCAAAAGCTGCATGCATGCACAGATGGTATGGTTGCACATGCAGCGCACGTGGAGGAGCCACACACAAGTGCAGATGGCACACGCAAAGCACGTACTTTTTGGCGCTCAGTAAGTAAAAGATTTGCCACCACTGGGCTAGCACAACCCAGAAAATGTTCCTATCCTTCTAGAAAATGTTCCAAGGTCTCTTCTAACTCTGTTGTTCTAGCTCTTCGTGTCCTTCCCCTGTTATTTTTTTCTTGAGCATGCAGCAAATGACCAGCTCTAATTGTTCAGCCCCTAAGTGTTGCCTACAGTCAAGAAAGCAAGATCCTTACACAATCTTCCTAGAATTATTAAAATGAATCCTGGAAACTGAATATATGTATGAGTACTTCAGCATCCTATTTAACAGTAAGCGTATTAATGTGAGGTCTCTTTGATTCTTCTGCTCTTCTTTCTAATTGGCTCATGGTGCAGGGATCATCCAATTAGTTTTATCCGGGGGGGGGGGGACAAAAATTCATACCAAAATGGAAGATCAGATTGGAAAATGAGATCAGCAAGCTAAGATCACAGACAAGTAAGGTAGAACAGATGAAAGAAAAAAGATGAAGAACAAGAAAACCAAAGAAGATTTGATCAAGAAATATCACCTAGAAACAAAGATGATCAAGGAAGCAGTGGATATAATAAAGCAGCAAATAATACCTATAGTCAAGAATACACAAATTATACACAGTCTCCAGTATCAATCCAATCAAAAAGGTTTTTACCAGTCCATCAATGGAGACAGTGTAGTACATCAATCAGCTCCTGACAAGGAAGAAACAGTGCAATTCTAGACACAGATATGTGTCAGACTCATAGAAATACAACAAGAATACAGCTACTAAAGAAAATGGGTACAAATAAAAAAGAAGCTGAAATGAAAAAAACTTGTAATGATAGCATAAATGGAGAAAAGAGCAAGGAAGATCAGGAATTTGTCAGCACCAGGTGAATATGAACTGTATGGATTTTGGTTTAAACATTTGACTAGTCTATATTCACTCATTGCCAAGCAATTTAACAGCATACTACAAGGAGGTGAAATTGAAGAATGGCTAACAAACTTGCAAAACCTACCTGAAGATGAAAGAACCAGGAAAAGGAGCAGCCTGAGGCAACTATATATTGATTATCTGCTTATCGACAACCTTCAAATTGCTAAGGTGTGGTAGCTCATATATTCCAATAACATCTAGTTGAAAACAAGTTCTTTCCACCAGAGCAGAAAAGAAACCATTCAAACAGTAGAGAGATGACAGATCAAGTCCTAATTGACAATATGATTTTTGGAAAACTGTAAGAGAAAAAAGATTAATTTGAAAGTAGAATGGATTGATTAGACTTCCTGGATAGATAATCAAGTGCCTAGAAATGACAGGATTTAGAAACAAAGATCAATGGCACAATGGAAAACATGGTTACTGATCAATGGTGAAAGATAGGGGGAGGTTAAAATCAAGACAGAAATCTTTCAAGGAGACTCGCTACTACTATTTTTTGTTGCACCAATTCCTCTGTCAATAATACTGAACAGGAAATGGCTATCAAAAGTCAAATACATCTGCCAGGCTATCCTAATTTCTATAAATGGATGACCGCAAGCTATATGGAAAAACACCATCTGAAACAGAATCATTGAATAACACTGTCTCTATATACCAATGATGGCAAACCTTTTAGAAACCAAATGCCCAAACTGCAAGGTGCGCATGCTGATACATGCTGGAGAGCCGAAAACTAGGTGGCTGAAGGGGAGGTGGGGCATCACAACACCTGCAGCTCTGCAGGAAAAGCAACTGACATCCACGAGACAAGATCTTTTTCTTTCATGAGAAGTTGGAATTGGTTGACTTAACTTTCTTTTTAGTCCCACAAACTTCTGTTCCCTACAAACAATGGTGAGAAATGCCACAGAGAAATGCAGTGGAGCTAAGCTGGAGCAATAGCACACATGCCCACAGAGCGAGCTCCGAGTGCCACCTCTGGCACACATGCAATAGGTTCGCCACCACTGGTATATACAGTGCAGTGGAGTTTGGACTGGACAAATGTGTCATACTCGGCATTAAGTGGGGAAAAATAATGAAAACTGAAGGAATCAAAATGCCCTATGGAAATAACATCAAGAATCTGGATAAAAATGATCATTGCAAATACCAGTGCATCTTTCAAGTTAATAACATAAAGCACACTGAAGCCAAGAAAAAAAATTAGAAATTAATACATCAAAAGAGTGAAAAAGACCTTAAAGTCCAAATTCAACAGAGGAAACACCACCTAGGCAATTAACAGCTGAGCAATTTCAGTCATTAAATACACAGTTGGAATAGTGGATCACCTCAGAACTAAAATACCTGGATAGGAAGACCAGAAAAATAATGACAATGAATCCTGCCCTTCATCCTTAAAAGAACATTGACAGACTCTACTTATCATGGAAAATAGCTAGGCTTGGAATGTTGCAACATCAGTTCTTTGAAGGAAAAAAAGGATATTGGAAGAATATCTGAAGGACAGTGAAGAAGGTGCACTGACACTAGTTTACCAGGTAGATTTACTGACTACAGGATGGACCAAACTGGCTTACAAGAAAGGCCAAATGAAGAACAAGAAAGAGACATAAGGAGACAGCAACAGACAAGTGCTACCTCTGCAAAGAAACTAAAGAAACAGGGAACCACTTGGTTAGCTGCTGCAAGATGATCACATAGACTGATTACAAGCAAGGACATGACAAAGTAACACCGTTGGAGGAAATACCATTTTTCTTCCAGCAAGAACTGGGGGGGGGGGGGCATAAAATGGAGAAAATAATAGAAACTGAAGAAGCAGAATTGCTCTGGGACTTCAGAATTTAAATAGACACCTGCCACATAACACCCTAGAGTTAACAATTGTCAGTAAGAAAGACAAAGAAGTCTGATAATGAATGTGGCTGTACCTGGAAATGACAGAGTAAAAGAGAAGGAACTGGAGAAAATAACAAAATTCAAAAACCTGTAAAAAAAAGAATGATTGTAGCAAAAGAAAACCAAGATAGTATCAATAATAATAGCCACCATATGTGCAATCCCAAAACAACTGGCACAGCACTTGAACCATTGGCATTGACAAAATCATCATGGCCAATTACAAAAGGCAACTTTACCCAGAACAGCTTACATTCTCTGATGACACTTCTAAAACCATCAAATGTCAACTTTAGTTTAGTTTAATTTAGTTTACTTTATTGTCATTGTACCTCGTACAATGAAATTAAATGCCATCTTCAGTGTACATTATAACCACAGATTAAAACCCAGTCACACATCCTTCACATTATACAATCGAACTAAACTCCTGATATTGCATTAATATTGCGCTATACAGTAGAATTCAACATAGTTACTGCTCTAGGATAGAAGCTGTTTTTCAGCTTATCTGTCCTTGTTTTTATTATCCTGAACCATCTGCCAGATGGTAATAATTTAAAAAAAGGTGCCTAGGATGGGATGAAACTTTAAGGATGTTTTGAACTTTCTTAAAGCAGTGGGAGCTATAAAGCTCTTCCAGAGAGGGGAGACCGCAATCAATGAATCTCTGGGCAATGATGTTAACCCTCTGGAGCGTTGTCCTATCTGCCACTATCAATTGGCAAACACCGGTGCAGTAAGTTAAAATACTCTCTATGGTGTAGCAGTAGAAGGTCACCAGCAGTTTTTCACTGTTGTTTCCTGAAAAGTCTCAGGTAGTATAATCTCTGCAGGCCCCTTTTGACCAGTCCTGCAATGTGAGCACCCCAAGTCAGGTCTTATTTTATGGTAACACCCAGAAACTTAAAACTGGGCACTTACTCCACTCGGTCTCCATTGATAAGCAAGGACTGGATGTCTGATCTATTCCTTCTATAGTCCATTATAAGCTCCTTTTGTGTTATTAATGTTAAAGACCAAGTTATTGTCTCCAGGCCACAAAAGCAACCGGTCCACCTCATCTCGATAGGCTGACTCATCCCCCCTGGACATGAGTCCCACCACTGTTGTATCATCTGCAAACTTAATAATGGTATTACTGGAGTGAGTGGGAATGTAGTCATGCACATAAAGAGTATAGAGCAAGGGATTCAACATGCAACCCCTGTGGTGTACCAGTGTTAAGAGTAAGGGCTGAAGAGATATGATTACCTAATCTGACCCTTTGAGAGCAGCCAGACAGGAAATAGACAGAAAAATTCTGCCTATCCCAGGTCCTTGGGAAGAATTTAGTAGGTGGACAAAAATACCAAATCCAGTCTGAATATCTGGATAATTATAAATAATATAATAAATAGTCCCATCAAACTTGGGAGTCAATATTAACCACTTTGGAGAAGTGTTAATCCTCATATTTTACACAAGCTTTTTGGGGTTTTGCAGTGTGTTCCGTCAGAAGCAGAATATAAATCTTGTAAGGATTACTCTGGAGAACCAGGCCATTCTTAAAAGACTCCGAGATAGAAAGGCAACCTATGACAGGACGCAGTGTGAGAAGGATTGGCAGGCAAGTGCATTCTTCCCCATGGTTTCAAAGGTTCAGTCTTCCATGTTTCACCAGTAGAGCAATTTAAGAATTTGAAGGCCCTTATTAGTGTAACAGCAGCCTTCTCCAACCTGGTATCCTCCATATCAGTGTTTCTTAATATTGGCAACTTTAAGATGTGTGGACTTCAGCTTCCAGAATTCTGAGAATTTAAATTCATACATCTTAAAGTTGCTAAAGTTGAGGAACTCTGCTCAATATGAGTCAGACATCAATTCCCATCATCCCCAACCATCGGGAGGATGTCATGTTACAAACTACAGAGATCTAAGGATATTCTCACAAGTGAAACAGGAGGTCAGCAATATAGCAAGTTTAATACATAAAGTTAGAAACAAGTTTTAAAAGAGGGCAAAATATAGAGTCTTTTCTCTCTGTGCCACTGTACTCACCTACAGTACAATGCTAATTTGCTTCTTCCACCCACCCGAATCTGAGCAGTAACAACACAGAGATAAAAGACAGATTGTAACCTCACGCTGTGATCTCTGTTTGGCAGCTGAACCAATTTATTTCTGGTTCATCTGAGGAGTCTTTGAAACCTAATCTTTCCTTTGAAATATTGTGGCTGAGTAGAACTTCTGGGCGATCTGTTTGTCAATTTGCAAGAATATTTGCTTCACCTCACATCTGACTTCTGGACAAGAAGAGTAAGCAGGTCCTAGTAGGCCTTTCAAGGGGAAAGCGTGACTTGATGGCTTTGTAGAACCAGATTGGTTTGGAACGGTTCCAGACAAATGCCCACAACTGAAATTAGGAGGGCAGAGCAGTGATTCAGTGACTCCTTTGCGCTTAAGATTCTGAAACTGGCTGAAGTGTCTTCACACTGCTTTTGTTCAATTAGGGGAGGGAACAATAGAGTTGTAAACCTGCCCCTAAATGAGGGCATTGGTGCAAGCTGAAGAAACATTAAATTCTCCCATTCTAAAAGCAATCGCATTGAAACTGGAAAATAAGTTGAGCCTACGACTTTGATTAAAAGTTGTTTAATCTCTACATATCCAAGCAATAAAAATAGATTTCTTCTAACCTCATCAGCACTCTACTTCCCCTTCTAGCACTTGAGGATGCCATCATTTGGGATGGGGGAAGAAGGAGAGGCAGGGAGAGCCAATTTCTGACGTTCTTATGTAGGAGGCAAATGTTCTTACTCTGTTATTAGCGGCAAGGGAGGTGCAGGGTTTGCATCCTCCGTGTCACCTTGGAACCTTCTCCCCTCCTCCTTAGTCTTGTTAGGGTAAAATGCTGCCAACCTAAATTTCTTTGTGGGAATTAAAATTGCTTCCCAGAGTCAAGCAGCATCTCCTTAATGTCAACAAGCCTCCCACAGACCAAGAAGAAGGCAGATGGCCCAGCTGCAACTTTTGTCTTAGGGAAAAAGAGGAAAAAATGTTTCTTCTTTGTTTCTCATATGAGACTGAAGTGATGCTTTGTTATCACAGATTTTCCGCTGGAACTTTCCAATGGTTACTTTAAACATGGTTTACTTGTTTGACCCAATTTTCTGATTTGGGACATCACACTAGACTAAAATGTAATTGGCCAATTTGTGAAATGATATATTCTATAAACACAGCCCAATTTTAGTCTTTCTTCCATGTCTAGGACATTCTATATCTGATCTAAACATTTATGCTTGATTCTTCTTTGCTTATGTGTTTTTCTTCTTTTTAAAGCCAATTTGTTTTTTTTTTTAAATCATTGAATAGCAGTAGTCAGTACTCATTCTTCAATGAGTAACTTAACTGTTACTCAAAATCCTAAATGCCCCAAAAGAAGTCATCTCTGTGGGAAATCATCGAGCATCTTTCCTAAGAGAAGGCTTTTGATCACTGATTCCAGTTCATCACAAGGATGGAGACAATATGTTAAGGTGTTAGTATGTTAAGGTTCTGGTGAATCACTCAGTACAATTATTCCATGTATCTATGAGAATACGTCAAACTCCCATTAAACACACAGCTCTTTGGGGTACCATTTCACAACAGTCCAAAATAAATTCATTGTTTCACAGTAAGGACAAGATGAAAGGGATTAACTATGGTTAACAGAAATGCAAATGAAGCTCCTTCTCACTCACACAGGTGCTATTTGCAAGAGAGAGAGAAAGTTTGGTGTAGTGGTTAAGGCATCAGGTTAGAAACCGGGAGACTTGGAGTCTCCTGCCTTAGGAACAAAACCAGCTGGGGAGTCTTCAGCCAAGATTTTCCTTGGACTTGGAAAAAGGAAGCATGGCAAACCACTTCCAAATCTTGCCAAGAAAACTGCAGGAACTGGTTCAGGCAGTCAGCAGTCTTGAAGCAGCCGTGAAAAAAATAGCTAAAACTGAGGCAGGGTAGTAAGATATTGTAAGGTGTTTCAGCTCTTCTCCCAGGCTCATGTGGCAGCACGGTCACTTTTTTAAATTGTATTTTCTTCCATAGATTTCCAGGAAATATATGAAACATACTTCTCGGTTTCCAGTACCAAATCATGAGTAAGTATAAAACACTACCTAGGCCAAGATTATTTGGATAGGGTTGTGGCTTTGCATTTGTTTTATGGATACTGTGGGATAGGTTGGTCAGTGCCAAAGGCATTTTCTGGACTCTTGCCAGTTTCCCTGCATCAGTCCTCGGAAAAGAAAAGTGATGGTGGCAGGACTTCTTCTCCCATTGAGGGTGAACATTGAGGGTAATAGAGGAATCTGGATGGGAAAACAAAGGTAGCTAAGAACCAATCACCCATTCAGCTGCTAGTGTTTGAATATGTCTACTTGCTCTCACATATAGGCTTGACCTCTTGCTTCCCTCTATGACAGCAATCTTTGGAACAGATCTACAGCATCCACTCAAATGATACATTGTCCACTTATTTTTCCCCCCAAATCAGACAGAGGCATAAAAATGGCACCATTATGAATGTTTTCTAACAAAAATCCAGATCTGAAATTGCTGTTCTTACAGAAAATGATGAGTGAGGAGGGGAAAGGTCTCTACGTTGTGTAGATTTTCTTGCACAGACATATAATAAAAGAGTTAAGAACATGTTGTGGATGCTCCTGCAAAATGATTACTAGGTGCTGAAGCAGTGTTTCTCAACCTCAGCAATTTTAAGAAGTGTGAAATTTAACTTTCAACATACCGGCTGGAGAATTCCAGGAGTTGAGGTCCGTTCATCTTAAAATTGCTGAGATTGAAAACATTGAGTTGAATGGATTTACACAATGACGTGGTTACTTACAAACAAGGCCAGTTGTAGGTTGTAGGACAAGTAAGCATTGGCTTACGGGTACCAAATTTTAAGTAATACCAAAACTAAAAAAGATTTCCAAAAAGAAAATGTAATTAAAAAGAAAATGCAATAATAATGCACTCCATCAGCCAGCATTCCTGTTAAAGGTTTAAATATAATTTTGCACAATTGTTACTATATGACATGAACTATATGATGTAATTACAATTACTGGATAAATAGGGTGAAAATATCCAAGAAAAGAAAAAAGAATTTTCCAGGGCTAGAAATTATAAAGTTCAAAAAGTTGAAGGGGAAAAAAAAGAAATAAGATGACATTTGAAATTCCTAACAGAATTGGAAGATGAGTCAAGCCATTTGGTGCCTAGAGTGCCAAAATGTCTAAAATCTAAAATCATTAGCAATATCCAGGGAGGGGATTTTTTTAAAAGTTAAGAATGCCCACCTAATCAAAACTCTCCCCAGGTACAATATGTGTGTGTGGATCTTTGATTATATTGCTATTGAGACCATCTTGGCTTTCTTGACTTCTCCCATGGAGAACCCTGCTATTCATTAATTTACCAAAAAGCTAACTTCAACTCTCTTGATTCTTCCTTCCTATAATATATGTGGTTCCACTTTTCTATAGTTCCTGCTTTCTTTTGTTCCTTTTCTGGGCAGGGCAGTACATTTCCAAACTTAATTCTGCCTTCCAACCAGCTAGGATTTTTATTTTTTGAGAATAATTGTAGGGTTTCAATGGTATTATTGCCAATAAAGTGGGAAGATGGTGGTGCTTTGCTTAGCAGAAATCAATTTCTGCTATATATACGAAAAATATACAAAAATCAGATGATAAAGAAAACCCAGTGATTAGCAAGGTAAGAGTTGGTGATGGCTTGTTGGGGCAGATTTAAAATGATAACCTGAGATGAGACACTGCAGGTGGAACCCAAGGTTTTGCCCCAGGATTCTTACAATTCAATGGATTATCCAGAGGCAACTTTTCTACCACAGTAGAAGCTTTGCACTTCATATTCCAAGAATTCATTAACACTTTGAAATCGAATATTTTTATGTGGCTATGTAGTTATTTTTAAACACGTAAGTTTGTGATTTAAATATATGGTTGACTAAAGTTGAATAAGAAAATAACTAGTATTTACAATGCCACAGTGGAATTCTTGAAAATCAACATCCAGCTCATACACTCTCTGTCTCCTCCTCAAGAATTTGTTGCTGGATCTAACATGATGATTTGCATCCTGTCCCCAACCTTCCCTTTTAAGATGGTTCAAAGGATCCTGAGGGAAGCGGATTATCTAGACCCTTTTTAAATCTGCATTCAGACCAGGTCATAAAGACAGCTGGTTACACTTAAACAATGGCCTTTGGAGGAAATCAGGATTGTGAAGAGAATACATTCACCCTGGCCTTCCTTGGTCTCTCAGCAGCTTTTATACTATGGAGTATGGTTTCCTTCTGAACTGGCTAGGGCCATGATGGTGAACCCAAGGTATGGGTGCCATAAGTGTCACACAGAGCCATCTTGCTGGGCACACAAGCTGTCAGCCAACTTACCTCCAGGTGAGCATGCACATGCGATTGTGCATGCACACATGCATGATTGCAGAGACCCAGGTGGTCTTCTGGCCTCCGCTGTGTATGCACATGCAATTGCTCGTGTATGAGTGCTTGTGCACAGCACATGCAAAAGCTGCATGCATGCGCAGGTAGTGCAGTTGCACAAGCAGCACATGTGGAGGAGCCGCACACATGTGGATGGCATGCAGAAAGCGCATACTTTTCAGCACTCAGTAAGTAAAAGGTTCACCACCAATGGACTAGGGAGTACAAGTAAGAGACACAATGTTGCAATGCTTGTCCTTCAGACAGTTCTAATTGGGAGTGGAGTGGTCTAATCCTAAACTCCTATTTTGGGGGGATATCTCAGGGCTTTCTCCCCTTTTCCTTAACTTCTACCGGAAACCATGGAGGAGGTCATCCTTTGGCTGGAATGTAGTAT
>JANHFJ010000505.1:101950-119301 GCA_032468195.1 Cerberus rynchops | reverse complement strand
CCAGTGAAAATTGTGGTCACATGACAACATGTGATAAGTCCAACCTGGTTGCCAACTACCCAAAATGCAGTCATGTGACTATGGGTGGGGAAATGTAGCTGTCAGAATGTCAAAAATGAGTTGTAATTAGTAGGGGGGCTGACCTAACTTCAAATGGTCACTAAGCAACCAGTCATTAAGAAAGGACTATCTCTAATTGATTGACCAAAGTTGGCAATAGGAAACCCTAGCATGGAGATCACTTAGATTGTTGATGACAAGGATAACTCAAGGAATACCCTGAAATAATATACAAAGGTGATTGAGATGGTTTCAATCTATTAAGAAGACAACATTTATTTAGTTATTTGTTTGTTTCTTTATTGCAGATACTCTTATGCAATCGTTGGAATCAATTTGACAGAGATGGCTTACAGTTTGTTAACAAAAGGACTTTTAAAAAGCCATTTTTACAACTTGGTTCCTGGTGCACCACAGCTGAACGATTTCCATCGGTTTTACTGTGAGTGTCCTTTACAGAGATGACTTGCTTCTATATTTTTGGAGGATCCTGTTCCACAATCTATTTAGAAATTAGTAGTTTTTATTAAGTACCATTCAGTTTAAATTGTTATAAAAATATTTGAAAAAAATGTAAGACTTTTGTTGCAAAGTCTATTGCAAAGTAAGTCAGATTTCTACCTTGGTACAATCAGATGTCTCTCAGCTACCAACCTAGTTTAAAACCGCAAACAAGAAATAATAAATAATAAACACATAACTAAACAATGGAAGATTATAAATAATGAATAAGAGCATTATGATTGTAAGTAACAATAACAATTGTAATGAATGTGATCGATGCTAGTTTGTTTTGTACCAAAACGAGCAACACCTAGTTGCCACACTGTTCACACGTTGATATGTTGGTAAAAAATAAAAAACTTTAAAAAAAGAAATAAGAATAAGGAGCAACATTGAAAAATAATGAAAAAGTTTGGTATCATATATAAACTAAGAGAATGCCTCCCAAAGTACCATATTTTTCGGTGTATAAGATGCACCTGGATTTTGGAGGAGGAAAACAAGAAAAAAAAGTTTTTGGCCTCCGCGCATCTTGTTTTTCCTCTCCCCAGCCCCCAAAGGCATCTTGCAGGCTTCCAGAAGCCTACTTGCGGGAATACAAGTTGTGCAGGATGGGTGGGAGGCCAAAAACAGTCTGGTTTTGATGAAAACTGGGCACGTGGGTGGGGGCTCAGGAGGCCAAAAACGGTTGTATTCGTTGTAGAAGATGCACAATTTTCACCCACTTTTGGAGGGGGGGGAAGTACGTCTTCTACACTGAAAAATATGGTAGTTCAGTCTTCAACATTTTCCTAAAAACCATTGATGTAGCCCTAGTACTATGTATCATAAGTATCAGCCGCTTTGCACTGAAGATTGAAGTGAAAATACAGATAGCCCTCAACTTACTACCACAATTCGGGCAGAAATTCCATTAAGGAACCTGATTGCTAAATAGATCCTTCCCAATTTTATAACCTTTTTTTGCCATAGTTATTAAGCAAATTACTGCAGTTGTTAAGTGACTCATGAGGTAATTAAGTGACTCTGCTCCCCCCCCCTTGTCCTTGATTGTTGGAAATTGGCTGGAAAGGTCACAAATGGTGATCACATGATCCTGGGACACTGCAACCTCTATAAATGCATGCTGGTTGTTAAGCATCTACATTTTGGTCGCATGATCATGCGGATGCTGCAATGGATGTAAGCGTGAGGACCGGTAGTAAGTCACTTTCTTCAATAACATTGTAACTTTAAATGGTTGCTAAACAAATGGTTATAAGTTGAGGACTTCCTGTATGGATTTTGCAAGAAGATGAAAATCTTCTTTAAAATTCATGGTGATTAAATTTTGGATATATCTAAAATAATTTTTCTGTTCTAAGTATTGCATTTGAAGGAGGAGACAACTATAAACAATTCATTTATGCAAAACTATAGTATGCCACATCTATAGCATTGTGTGCAATACTAGCTACCACATCTGAAAATTGGTATTATAAAACTGGAAAAAGTGCAGAAGAAACTAATCAAAAATATTTAGGAAATCAAATATCTTCCATTTAAAAAGGCAGGAACATTTAGGACTCTTTAGCTTGTGTGTGTGTGGGGGGGGTATCCAGGGAGAAGATGAGCAAGAATATAACATGTATGACATAGTGAAAGTGAACAACTTTATCTCTGATAATTGGATGGGTGTAATCTAATGATCTCCTGATCTTGAACAGGAAAAATACAGCATTTCTTCACCCCATGCAGAAGTAATTTGTGGCATTAATTATCACAAGCTGTGTTGGTAATATGGATAGCTTTAAAAAGAAATTAGATAAATTAATACAAGACAGATCTATCAAGGACAGTTGATCCTGAGCCTCAATTCTTTCCAGTTTTGTGACAGGCCTTGATTTGATTCAGCAAAGCTATTCTTATGTACTTAAGTAACTAGTTTTAATATAGGACAAAATATTTTACTTATTTCTAATATTATATTCTCACAATTCTTTATTTATTTTTTGTTTTCACAGGTTATTTGACTTACGAATTTGACAAGTTTTGGTTTGAAGAGAAACCAGAGAGTATTATGTACTTCAACCAGTATAGAGAGAAGTTTCATGACAAAATCAAAAGACAACTCCTGGATGATGATGTGGTCCTTGCCTTAAAAACTGAAAACTAGAAACGTGTGATTCTTTGAGTTCTGTACATAAATATTATGCACTTGATCGAAACTCTGGTATTCAACCAAAAACTCCATTTATTGCTCAAAGGTTTATACATTCATTATTATTTTTATAGAAAATATGCTTGGACAATCAATACTTATTTAAGACTGAACATTGTACTCTAAAGATACTTTTTTTTTAATATAAAGATCCTCATTGGATCATAGGACCTCACATTTTTTCTACACTTAGTAGAAGGTGTAAAATAATTGTTGAACTTTATCATGTTGCTCAATAATAGCTTCATATTCAAATTTGATTGATATTTGATTTACAGAAAAATGTTATACATAATGGAAAATTTGTTCTAGATTTTTTTGATATTGTATATCTTGTTTTCAAATATGGAAGCTGTAGTGCTCTAGTATGATTTGGAAAAGAATATACATCAATAAGTAGTATGTTACTTGAATGAATGAAAGCTGTCTTTATTGTCCTTATTTAATCATATTCATTATCTGTTTTATCTCCGTTTGGATGTGTATAGATAGAAACTAGCAGATTAACCTTTCATTTTAAAAGAAACTTTATACACTGCCATAAAAAATAAAACTAAATAAATTTTGCCTGTATTGTACTACAATTGCTATCAAATATCAATCTCTGTCCTCCCTCAGTTTTTTCAGTTAACATTTAGGAGGTATATAAATTAGAGTATTAGAACTTAAAGTATTTAATAGAAGATAATCAATAATTAGTACATTTTTTCAATACACCTGTATCACTTATTGAGGACTACATATTGGATATAATTCTCAGACAATCTAGGTAATAGAATTGTACTCACATTGAAAATCTATAAAGACTTTTTAATTTTTTCGCTTAAACTTTCTATTTAGCCATGTTGATATTTGAGAGATGGACAGAATGACCAAGGTTGTTAAAGTGCCTTTTACTTACAGTAATTGAGTATCACCCCTGGAGCTGGGATTTACTGATTTCTAGATAGCTTGTAAGATGTACCTATTATAACATTTAATACTGGAATTGGTCATATTTAATCTTGCTGTCTAGAATAAAAAAGTATGTGCAAATTATATTACCAATCCGGAAAAAATTGAATAAAAGTATTTGAAGAATATTTTAAGAAAATATGATTATGTATGACAACTTGGGCAAAATTTATTATGGATTGGGCTGACAAAGAAATAGAGGATTTATTTTTAGTGTTTACAGTTATCTTGCAAATACTCATTTTATCTCAAAAATTGCTGAAAGAAAACATTAGATACTATGTAAAATGCATGTTGGACATTAAAAAAATTAGTCTGCACTGTCCTACTGAGCTCTCATTTTATGTACATAAGTTTTGCTTTATTATAAATCAGGGATTTTTCTTGTGAAACAGAATTTAAAAACTCATGGTTGTATGAGAATACTGTTCTTGACATCTGATGGGATTGAATTCATTAACTGAAATGTTTTTTTTAACTATAAGATAATTTTTCCATAATATAAAGATTAGGTTTGTTGTAAAATACATCAAAATACATTGGAATCAAAAAGTTCTAAATCAATTTACCCAAAATTTCAGACTACAGTATATCTTACTGGTAAGTTGCAATAAGTTAGCACCCATGCTATTCTAATCGTTTTATTAGCCTGCTTTTGACTGGAATTATAGTACAGTTGTAGGTTACACATGCTGTCTCTATAAGAGCCTTCACAAGTTTATTTACTGGTTGTTTAATTTACAATTTTATGGGCTTATCTTTCTCCAATGATTAAAAAAGTGCCATCAACTTCCTTAGGCTAGTAATAGTGAAGGGGATTGATTCAATAACTATTTCTTTAATATTTAGGGGAAAATATCACTTCTGGGCTAATTTTTTAAAATACCGAATGCTGAAATGACCACTGTGTTCTCCCAAATAGTGTTTATTTTTACATACAGAAATTCAGAATTTGGCTATCTCATAGTCACTATCTCTGATCTTTTGCAATGTTTGGGCAACTGCAGAAACATTGCCATAGTTTATATGAATTAGTTCCCACTTTTGTGTGAAGGGTTGCAACCTGTTACAGGTAGTACTTGACTTACAACCATAATTGGGACTGTAACTTCTATTGCTAATGATGCAGTCATTAGATTTTATAATTTTTACTGCAGTCATTAAACAAATTATATGGTCATTAAGCAAATCCAGCTTCTCATTGACCGTGCTGTTGGAAGCCACCTGGAAAAGTCACAAAAGGCAATTATGTGTCTCTGGGACACTGCAACTATCATAAATACATGCTGATTGGCAAGTGCCCAAATCATCACATGACCGTGGGGTCATAAGTACAAGGATTGATTCTAAGTCACTTTATAAAAGTGCAGTGGTAACTTTGAATGGTCCTTAAACAAATAATTATAAATTGAGGATTATATGCTGTAACACCATAAAATGGTGTTCATTTAGAACAATATTTGTCTCCTTTTGAAATCATGGGGCATATATAGAATTTTGACAGCATGTGGTAGCTGCTTTCAGAAAATGGCTGAATATGGTTTATGAATGTTTAAAGGCAAATCCTCAAAATTGGGACATTCCTTGTGAGTGCTTGGAAACTTTCATATTCACTTAAGATCCTCTTATTAATGAGCAATGTTTAATAAAATATAAAGAACGTTAAAATGGTTAAAGCAGAAACCAGTGTTTGTCTATCATTAGGTTCATGACACAAAAAAGTGCTTACGGTATATTAAATGGGAAAAAAATCTAATATTAAGTAAAATTTAAAACAAGGCAGAAACTTATACCGTTTCACCCAGCATGATGTTTTTATAGCTGCTAATAGTTAAAATTGAGAATTTTCAGTGACTGGATTTGTATCAGTGATATGCAAACTCCATCTGATCGAGGCTTTCAAAAATGATTTTGATGTAGCAGGATATGAGTAAGAAACATTGGTCTTTCTTTCAATGTCTCAGTATCAGAAGCTAAACGGCTATAACATTTTTGTTTGAATAGGAATGGAGTAAATTACAAGCAAAGACATTATGAGGGGTTGAGAATATATGGAGAATGACCTATATGGAGTCAATATTGTGATTTTAAACATTTATAAAAATTAAAATACGCATTTTGATTTAAATGAATATGATGAAATTGGGGTAGTGACGATTGCAGTATAGGGTATGTTCTTGTTAAATTTCAGGCAGATTACTTTTTTCCTTCATTTTGCACAAAGCATTCTCATAACATATTTCTTAAGACTACTCTCTAAATCCATCTGGAATGATTGTCAAGAGTTTGAATCTGAACTATAGTATAAGAGATTAACTTATTGCCTTTGTCATAAATAAACCAGACAAGATCAATTAATGCATTTTACACATCCATTGTTGTGTATGCATTCTTGGTAGGACTGTGAAACAATACATTGGAGCAATGGTAAAACTGAATCTTTTACAGTGTAAAAGGATATCTTTTGTTCACATTTATGAATGAGTTTATAATCACATGATGGGAAAATTCTTAAATTCCTTTTCAATTATGTTTTGAAGTAGGCATTCCTGAAAGAGAATTTGATATAAAATAAAATTATGTTGTGTAATTTGTGACAATGCTGAATAACTTGATCTCTGAAAATGACCAATAACATAAAAAATATAGTAAAATTTGTCCTAGAAAATTAGAAGAAAACATTGATTCCTCAAATAAGAGCATTATAAAAATCAATGGCTGGCTCACAAGGCTATAAATATTTAATTGAAACTGAGTATTGCTGCTACTTGACCTTTAATTATTACAAATGCATGTCTTCAATGTTACGTCCTGTTCATTTTTCTTCCTATTTCTATTTGTATTTGTCCTAGCTCGTTTCTTTGGTATTAACAAAACCGATGTGGTGTTGATTAAGGCATAGGATTGGGAAAAGGAAAACCTAGGTTCTTATCTATTTTAAACCACTGAGCCTCATAGGGCTACTTACTTTCCATCAGCCCAACTTATCTCAGGGAGCTCTAAGTGTACCACCTTGAGCTCCTGAATAAAAAATATAAATATATGGGTTTTTTCTATGTTCTAATTGTCTTTCTCTTCTTTTACTGTGAGAAACTTGGTGAACAGAGACCAATTTAAAGCAAATTGTGCCCACTCTTCTATGTGGTTACAAAAGTAATAAAAAATGCCTCTTTAGATTGGAGTGAGAATGTTAAGATGAAATAATTCAAAACTACTGTTTTGATACAGTATGTTGTGATTGTAATTTTTACTGCCTGTGTTCTAACTTGATATGTACATTCTCTGATGTATATAAATTGAAATATATACTTTTCTTCTACTCACTCATCCCTCTTTGTTTTACATTACAATGATTCACATTCAGGAATAGTTGGATTCAAGTATAATGGTTCCATCTCCTCCATGTATAGAGGGACAGTGTTTCTTCACATGAAGGCAGACCCCCTGGGAAATTATTAGAAACTATCTAAAAGAAACTCCAAAAGTAAAAGAAGGTTTCCATTATTGTTGACAGCAGTGGAGAAAAGAAGAGGAAAATAAATTTGTTTGGTGATACTGGATTTAATCCTCCAATTTCCCTACTATTTGTTCTAAATATAATTACTTCACAAATCAATGAATAATGAGGTATAGGTCAATAAAAGAGTGCAGTCAAATAGAACCATGCTGAATATTTTTTAAAAAACCTGTTATGTAAGTACAGTATTAATTAAATCATACCAGTTATGATTGCATAATACATTTAACTATGCTTAATTGAATTACAGTTTATTATTTCAATTTCTAGTTCACACAGCATACTAAAATAGCAAATGACCACACCATCTGGGTTTAAATATGTAAAGCAAATGTGGTTGTTTGGCTTACATGGTTAATGTGGCACACTAAGACAGCCTTAAATTCATATTTGTTTATCAAACCAAAAATGAAACTGGATCATAATAATATCTGAAAAATAATTATACTATGTATACTTTCTTGCTTGGGATAGACCTATTTATGCTATTTTCCTATGCATTTGAGTTCAACATTAGAACAAATAAAATTGGTTAACACGTGGCATAACAGAACGAGACTGCAATCTAATCTGTATAGATAGGAAGATTGGGTTGAATGGAACATGATGTTGTTCAATGGGAAGAAATGTAAGCTATTACATTTAGAGGAAAAAAGCAAAGTGTACATACACAAAGAAAAATGACACAGAAGCACTACATTGCAGAAAAACTTGTATTCATTGATAAGAATCTGAGCATGAGCTAGCAGGATAAACAGCTACTAGTTTTAATGTTGTTCTGGACTATTTTAGAAGAAGCACTATACTAAAACAGAGTAAGTGCTTATTCATCTCTATTTTATCCTGATGTACAGTATAGTGTAGAATAACAGCTTGAGTACTGCATGTGAATATACCATATTTTCATGATCTGTTCTGACAAGTTAGAACTGAGTTGCAGAAAGGAATGATACAAGGATGTAAAAATAAATCCTATGAAAGCCAAAGGAATTTGAGTTATTCATTCTGGAGAAAAGATGACTCATGAGAGACATGCTATCTGTGTTCAGGTGTATTAAAGAGTACCATAAGGAAAACAGGAACTATTTGCCATTGCCACGGAAACTAGGACCAGAAATAATGGACAAAATTGTGAAATTTATAAATACACAACGAAAGATTTCTTGAGGGTAAGATGTATATAACAATGAAACAGTCTATCTATGGAGGTGTTTAAGAAAAAGCTGGACAGCTTTATTTTAATGATAATGTACTTGGTTTTCCTGCATACCGCAGAGGGTTGTACTAAATGATCCTTGGGTGTCATTTCCTTTTCCACAATTTTTGATTCAAACACTAAGTTTACTAATACCAGGCTATGAATCTTATGCAATAGTATCTATAAATGTACAATTTTGCCTATCATTCCTTAAAACTGTTTCAGCTCAGTAGCTGAAATCAGTTAACAAATAAACTGTAATTCAATAAACTACTAGCCGAACATTAATTTTGGGGTTGATTGGGTTTTTAAAATTTTTAAATTTTAAATTTTTTATAATTTTAATTGTTAATCATTTAATTTATATTTTAAGTCTATATTTAAAGTCTGTTGTATACCACCCCGAGTCCCTCGGGAGAGTGGCGGTTGAGAAATCCAAATAATAAATAAATAAATACATACATACATACATACATACATACATACATACATACATACATACATACATACATACATACATACATAAACAAACAGACAAATACTAAAATGCTATTTTTCCCTGTTGGCCTTTTCTTATTCTATCCTTTCTGCTTAAAGCTTTATGCTCACTAAACATAGCTATGTATATATTAGAAATTGCTTTTTAAAAAAATTTAATACAATATTCTTGGAAGATAATTGCACCTTTGTGTAGTGAATCTTACAAGGAGATATGCAAACTTAGTGTGGGTGCAGTATCATTCAGTGTTGTATCTCGGGCTCCCCCACGCCATTTCCCCTCAAATTATCTGCTGTGGAGACTGGCTGTCACTCTCCAGTATCAAATTTAAATTTCTAACTTAAAATTCTGTTGAAAATAGATTAGCAGAATTGTAATCTAACATTCAGCTTTCCCTTCTGAAAAAACCACTGCAGACAGTTAAGTACTCTAAATAAGAATCAAATCAATGTTTTAATTTTAAAAAGGATAATTACAATAATATACAATACATAAAAAGAAGAAAAATGAGGTTTCTTGAAGACAGCGAACAAAGTCAAATTAGATAAAATTACTCATATTCAATCACATGAATGTGTAAAAAGACTAGACACAACCCTGTCCTAACATGAGTATTGGGCCCATATTGAGAATATTTGTGTAGGATTACTTAAAGCATTATTTTTTCTCCTCCTTGAATAGACAGATTGCAAAGAGCAGAACACATCTCTACTGGCATTCAGTCATTACTTGGGTATGTGTTTCTTGTACTGCATGTTCTCTACTATTTGGTTGTGCCCAACTAATAGTTCCGAAAAATAAGCAAGAATTCAAAGTGCAGGTGCTCCATTTGTCATTCAACACATTCTGTTAATTATAAATAGAGTGACTACTTCATTCATTAAGATTTTCAAACATTTGATTACATTTTCTTGCAGCTATTTTACAGGTTACATTCTTGCTAATAACTGTTTTAATGAAGGATTATGCAATTCGGTTATGAGTTTTTCATCTACAGTACACTAAGTTTATGATGTTTAGGATTAAAGTATCAATAAGACAGAATTATCTACAGAATTTTTAAAAAGTCTAATTTTTTTAAAAAGGGGTAGCATTAATTGTTTAGGTCAGGATGTTGACAGGTATCAAGAAAAGTTCCTGGCAGTATCCCTGAAGAATGTTTTAAAAAGTATTAAAAAACAACAAGCCTTCTTAAAAAAAAACTATATGAAGAGAAACCTACCAGGTAAGCTGCACAGTTTACTTTTCAACCTTAAACAAGTTGACAGCACCCCTTTCAATTTCTTTCTTAACCTATTTTTGTACAAGCACAACAGCTGCAGTGCAGACATGGAGTTCCTGTCCATTTCCCCCTTAATTTAGTTTGGAGGGAAGCAGCTCTGTACGCACAAAAGCTATACTAACACAGTGCTATTCTGCCAAGTTTAAAAGAAAACGTTATAAAGGAACTCTGCAGACACACTGCAGCATACTCTGTGCTTGCACTATTCTAAGTAATTCAGGTTCCTTCCTTATTCAGAGATTTCAGATCTGTCTAAAAAACACACACATAATGCTTATTAAATTAGAACTGAACAAATGTTCACTATTTATCCAGGGATAGCAAGACTAACAATACGTATACCAATGACAATGATTTCCCTTTGACTGATTCAGACAAGCATTTTAATATTTCCCATTAGAGAAAAATAATAATTCAAAATAAAATAGATGTACTGTACATCCTAACATGTTTACATAAACAATAACTAATAAAATTTGTGAACACCAGGACCTGTGGAGGCTGTAATAAATATTTCAAAAACCTAAAAGCATTTTAAAAAACTCTACTTATCCAGTCCACTTAGCCTGACATAGCAGAGATTTCATAATCACTTGCTGATATTATGGGTTTCCCCATCATCCTCACATTCTTAGCATTAGTAATCCTCGCCATCATACACACTGGTTTATCAAAGTACCGCACGAGTGCTGGTTCAGTCAACAGGGAAGCCAAAAACTGTTCAAAGGTGATAGCCCAGTCTCTGTCAATGCTACTACTTCTTGGCAGAGAAACTGGGTTGCTGCTTCGTACCAAAACAGCGTCTTCGCTGATGTCTTCACAGTGCAGCTTTTCCTCCTCCTGAGAACCTGCGCTCAGGACAGAATATGAAGACATGGAGCTGTCATCTTTAGTATCATCATCAGAAATCAACATGGAAGAACCAGCTCCATTATCCCTAGGAGAAGAATCTTCCAGTTTAACATCCTCCATCTGTGAACCGTCACCACAAATATTCTCCTCTTCATCAAGAAAACCATTCTGAAAATGATTGTGTCGATCAAGACGGTACTGCTGGCTCCCTTTCTTCTGAATCAGCACGTTCTGAATGGTTTTGCTGTTATTCTCAGCCTCTTTAATAGATTGGACACTAAATAGCTTACCAACTTCACCAATCTCTAGAAGCAAACTTGTCACAGCTGCAGTTGCATGATAAAGATCCTGCTCATTGGGGTCTTCACTGAACATATTATACATGGTCTTACACAGTTCAATAAATTGCTCCTAGATGTAAAAGATAAATACTTTGTTGGTAAGCAGCTGTTCATCCTATTCAAATCCAACTATTAGATGGGGCTCCCAGCTGTTTTTCTTCCAACAGACTGATTAGGCAACACCTGTCTAGTTTCAATAATCACGTTGTCAAGAGTTCCCAGAATATTTGCTGGGGCCCAAGAAAAATACCTCCATAGTGAAAACTTACTTTGTAAGAGATTATTTTTTAATACATACACACCCATATGCTTTTGATGAGTTCTTGTTTCTAGATAATAATTAACAATAACCAGTGCAATCTTGCAAAGTTGTTTAAAAAAGATTTGTAACTATCTAACATGCAATCCAATTCAAGCACACTATTCTTGGGTGTGGTAACAGATATACAACACTTCCAAGTTCTCATAGAACCTTTCATCTTTAATAAAGATATAAAAGATGTAGAAGGGAATAATAAGCCCAGTTTTCCCACTGAGAGAATATTTTACCTTTCCAGATAGTTTGCTTTATTGCATCCCTCCCACTAAAAGCCTCCTGAAAGCAAGTGTTGTGCCGATTTGTTTACCTAATTAAAAGTGAAATATGTAGCCCCAAAATGTCCTAAATCCTTAGCTTCATCCACTCTTCTATAAGGCTTCCAGGCAAGGCAAAATGAAAAAGTGAAGCTCCACCGATTGCAGGCTGCTCACCTCTAATACAGAGCATGAAAAGAATATCAAGGAAGCCCATTGTCCTACTTGCCCCTTTTAATTTGGATATTCTGCAATTGGAATTCAATCTTTCAAGCTTTAAACCCATCTCAAGGTTAAGCTATGTATATGCTTTAGTGATATGAAATCCTACTATGTACTTCTAGCATCAGGTGTATGCTAATTTTGCATTTTTCAAAAGAACGCTTACCTGATTTAATTTAGGTAAATCCTTTGCATTTTTGGCTTTGGGTTTATTCTCTTGACTCCAGATTTTAAGGCAATTTTTATTTTCTTGAGAATTCTTCTTTCCTATTACAATCAATTATCCAAAACACAGTAATGTTTATCTGATTATGGTCCAAATGCAATTCCCCTAATAGCTGTGATGTTGGTAAAGATAATGAACGGCATACCTTTTTCTGTTTTCAAACTCACATTGACAAATCCCTCTTCAGCTCCATGTTTGTTCCTTCCTTCCACAGCAACAACTAATAAAAGAATGAATATATAAGCATCCTTTTTTCAAAATGCAATGATAGCCTGCTTTATTTTACAGTAGCCTAATTAACAGTCAAGATTCTCTTAAGTAAAACTCAATTCCTGATGATTACGTGAACTTGACCTTCTTAGGGTTCCTTGTTTGCTATGGTTGTTTACAGCAATATGATTGATCACTGAATCCTTTTCAATTTCCTAAAGTATTCTAAAACCTGAGGGTTTTTGTGGTCCAAATAATAATCAGGCCTAAGTCTGGTTTGCTTTGTCAAGATCAACCAAGGTTGATCTGTGCCAAGGGCTGCAAACTAGGAAAGCTTGTATCTGGCAGGTTTTCCAAGACTAAATACCTGTGTTTTCAAGGGCTGACTCCTCTGTTTTATGGACGAATTTATGAAAGAAAAATCTAAGAAAAGCAAAATCTTTGGGAGAAGGCATCAGCTACAACTCTACTAGAATTACATACTAAAAGGCAAAAACCTATCTCTATTGATCACCGCCCCAATCTCTAGGAACAGTAAGGCTATTGAACTTTACTGTATCAATTGCAGAAGATGGAGCTGCACTTAATATCTCCCATTACTGAATAAGTTAATGTTTCTAGCTTTATGTTCTTCCTCTACCTTAATTATTAGTTTTGTATAAGCCAGTGATGGTGAACCTTTTAGAGACCGAGTGTCCAAACTGCAAGTCTCTCTTGAGCCATGCGTGCTCAGTACACAGCTGAAAACCATCTGGCTGGTGGGAGGCAGGGCATCAGAACACCGGCAGCTCTGCAAGAGGCAAGATCTTTTTTTCCCCCGCGAGCTTCTGTTTTATCATTTGCAGGGAAACTTCTGTTTCCTTGTAAACGACAGCAAGAAACACCATGGAGAAACGCAGTGGAGCTCTGAGTGCCACCTGTGGCACGTGTGCCATAGGTTCGCCACCACTGGTATAAGATGTATTTTCAGCAATTTGGGAATATACATTAGTAAGGAAGTATGTTTGTTTTTGTACAATTATATTCATATTTATCGACATTTATATACAATTTTATTAAACATGCTTGATATTTAAACTTCGATCAAAGTGACTATGTGGAATATTGACCTTGACATGAGCATTATTTTAATCTACCTTTATCTTCTCCACAAAAACTCTCGACGAAAAAGCCAGCTTTGTCTAAAGGTTAGGGCACCAGGCTAGAAATCAGGAGACTATGAGTTCACGTTCCACTTTAGCCATGAAAACCAGCTGGGTGACTTTGGGCCACTCTCTCTTAGCCCAGCCTACTTCACAGGGTTATTGTGCGGAAAATAGGGGGAGGAAGGTGTGCTGGATATGTTTGCTGTCGTGTTATTTGTAAAAAATAAGGCGTGATTCAAATAATACATACAAATAAATTGCTCCAATTTGTGATACCAATCTTTTAGATCTACAGTGAGCTACAGGTTTAGAAACAAATATTATAAATTTTGTTGGTAAGCCATCTGTTTGTATGTGGAATTCACAAATTTGCTTACTGAATCTGTCATTGTAAGAATCTGATAGGGCAACATTTAAAAGACATCTTGTTAAAACAGTTGTTCTCCTCTCCTCCAGACAAGCTAGCTGATTTTTCTTTTGAAGATAAGGCAGATATTACAAAATTATCAGTATGTTTAGTCAGGAACAAGAAAACTGACATATCTTTCTACCCTGTGTACACTCTGGTGTAATGTCTTCAAAGAAGTACTGAGTGGCTTCAAATGCTGAATCTGGCTCTTCAGGATCAGAAGATGGATCTGTACAAACAGGTATAAGAAATCATCAACAAATTTCATATTTTACACATGCAGCTGCCTATCTATCATTTATAGCTGGAATACTACACAGGTAGTTCTCCAGTTACGATGGCAATTGGAACCAAAATGTTCATCATCACCAAATGATGCGGTCGTAAAGCATAATATCATGTGACTGCATCGCTTAGCAATGGCAATCCCTGCAGTCCCTCTTACCATCACCTAAAACAATGTAGGATTTCACACAAAAATGTTAAGCTATCTGGAATTATCCCATGCTTACATACCTGGCAAAACATGCATTTTATAAAGTAGTTTCAGTTTCTCAGTAAGGTCTCCATGACATGCTGCACCTAAAAGAAATAGAGTCATTGTAGCAATCCTAACGAGATTCATCAACTAAGTGTCTTCCATTTAACATAACACATGCTCTTCTGAAACAGTTAATATCATTGACACTTGCTTCTAGATAGTTGATCCTGTTAGACCAGGGGTGTCAAACTCAATTTCACTGAGGGCCGCATCAGTGTTGTGTTTGACCTCAGGGGGGTGAAGGAGAAGTAGGGGGTGTGGGGCCAGCTTGATGTCACTCCTGTCAGGGCGCCAGTGGTGGCTTGAGTGCTCGGCCAGCAAAACAGGCTCCCAAGCTCCGTTTTCGGCTGGCCTGGCCTCCTGCAACCCTCTGCCAGTGAAAACGGAGCCAGGGAGGGCTGTATGAGGCCCTCCGAAGTTCCGTTTTCGCTGGCAGAGGGTTGGAGGCCGTGGCAGCCAAAACACAGCTTGGGAGCCTGTTTTCACTGGCAAAAGCACCATGGGCTGATCCTTCGTTGTTTCCAGAGCAGCCCCATGGGCCAGATCTAAGTACGCCACGGGCCGGCTCTGGGCCCCGAGCTTTGAGTTTGACACTCCTGTGTTAGACTTAATACCACTGTGCAAAATTCCTAGTAGAGCTTTTACAAGCCTTTAAAGCCCAGCAAATCACAGTTACTCATTCAAATGAAGTGGCCTTACATACTACCATTCCCAATCAAAAACTAGACTTAAGAGTACAGCTTCAGGCAATATTACTTTGTCAACCCTTTTGTACACTAACCAGCAGTTATTTCCCTTTTGTTAAGTTTTGGGTGGAGGTATTTTGTCACCATATCTTGGTAGAATAGAATGACCAGCAAAATCTAAATGAGTTTTCCCTCCTTACATGGTGGTATGCAAAGAGATGGATTTTGCTCAGTGTCAAAATCGTCAATTGTATTATGAAGAAAAACTTTAGTACCTTATTTATCTAGACAAACTAATAACATTATTTTATCTCGTAGTAACAAAAGCCTATCTGTAAACATTTGATCTTATGGGAAAAAATAAGATATATTGGATCAACTGGGCTGCATGTACAGTATTGTAAGCAAGTTCAGTTGATTACATGTCCCTTTAAAATAGTTATAGAGGCATTGCTATAAATACCAGTTCAAATATAGAATAATTCTGGGATTTGAGGTCCATTTCAATATTTTATGTTCTTGAATTGAATCCTGTCTTCATGAAGAATAAATTTTGAGATTGTCTGTACACACATAATCAGTGCTGACTTTAAATGAATTGTGCAGTCAAAGCCAAAACAATAGTTATTGACTCACATACTGTATATCACCTAATCTCAGAAAGGGGGATGTATTTCTACTAATAGATTACAAATAGGAGAATTTGAAGGATAGAATATTAACTATCTATAAACAATGGCAAAAAAACCTCCACAAATACACACATAATCTTTTATAATGCAAATCTATTTCATGAATGATTGCATGCCAGACAATAATTTTACAACTAATGGTGATAAGAAAGAGCCAAATGCCATTAGATAAACAATTTTGTTCTTACTAAGTCCAGAGACAAATTCCCGGAAGTTAATTAAGGAATCGCCGTTTTCATCCAGCAATCTGAACAAGCGTGCGGCTAGAATATCAGAATGAGTTCCACATGCCCAAGGAAAGAGAAGAGTAAACATCCCTTTGAACTGCTCAAAGTCTATACGGTACTGTTCCAAATAAGGCAAACTTGGATCATGACGGTCAATAGCATTGCTGGTGCCTCCCCAGTAGCAGCTAGTGAGATGTTCTGCCTGATAGCAAAATAAGGCACATGAAATTGTTATAGTCTTTATAGTTATTTCAGCAACACCTTCTCCCACCACAGTTTATGCAGCTTAAAAACATCTTAATATAAAAATGTTTTCATATTGCCTGGTAATAGTATTGTTATAAGCAAGTTCTAGTTACAATATTAATTCACTCAGTGTCACAGTTCTTGAAAGTAAATATAGACAGAGAAATAGAATAAACTCCATCCAGAAATGTTTCTGCCTATGTATTTCCACCACCACATGTCTTTCTGTTATTAAGTTCCAAAATTGTGTCCTCCTATTCACTGACTGGTGTCACTTCATACACCTGGGATAAGGAGTACTCTAAAAGCCCAAATTACCCAGCACTAAAATGTTAGTCTGGAATGGAAAGATCCAAGTTCAAATCCCCATCTCAGTATGGAACTCACTGGATCACTTTGCACTTGTTACTACCTCTTAGCCTAGCTGATCTCACAGGGATGTTACTATGAATATACCCTGAAGAAAAGTTCATTGTATGTTTATTTATTTTATTTATTTAAGAAAATTTATACAGCCACCCAACTCACTCTCAGTAACCACAGGTGGCTTAAAAAGGTGTTGTCTAGAAAGCCTAGAGGAATAATAGTTTATAGGTATAAACAACAAAATATGTGTTTCTTGTTATAGATTATATATTTATACCTGCCTTTTTAAATAGACAGAGAAAATTGCCATCTGTCTCAGATATATTATTTATTTATTTATTTATTTATTTATTTATCAACATTTCTATACCGCCCCATCTCCCATAGGACTCGGGGCGGTG